>JAQIVE010004828.1:0-13877 GCA_034698285.1 Sminthurinus bimaculatus | reverse complement strand
TATCTAGATAATCTTTAGATTAGCCAGCTATTCTATAGAATAGCCAATTCTATATATTATCAAGGACATATATATATAAAATAACGTCAGCATGGAACAAAATACTAAAAAATAAACATAAAATTGTTGTAAAAATGAGAAACTAACCATGCCATCGGCGCATCTTCATCACAATCCAAGAGAATATTAAGCCGTCCACATAGGCGGTCAATGAAAAAGTCATGTCTAGTTGTTCCTCTATCTGGAGAGTATAGTGATAAAACTCCTGTCATCTTAGTTTCTCCATCGCATGTTATTTTCTGCAGAACAAACAAATAAATAAACCGGTTCATATTATTCAAAATTTACTGATTGGAATGAATTTTAAAATAATCTAGGAGTTTTTAGGCCACTTACAACATTGTTTTCATGTTCACACTCTGCAAAGCAGTTCGTTAGCGTCAGTTCGTCTGTGAAAATAATATCGACGACCGAAGCCACAATCGGATTCTAAAATGGAAGATAATATCAGAAAAATATTTTGTTATACATTTACAATAAAGTACAATAACGCGACATATATTAATTCAACGATTAAACAAGAAAACTTTTGATGTTTTTATACATATACAATTCTACGTACCGTTTTTTCGTCTTCTCGTAGAGTCTTGTTGATGGAATCGATGCAACTTTCTCGAACATCAATCCATTCTTTTCGTTCGAGTACTTTTTGTGAATAAACCCACTCATGACATAGATTGATATAATTGACAACGGTGTCATCAGGTCCGTTACAGGGGCCTTTGTTTTTTTCAGAAATATCAAGACTCTGACTTAATTGCTCCCTTTCAAATCGACTTCGACGTATCGCCGCAGATTCAGATTTATTACTACTATTATTTATACGACTACTTCTACTACTATTACTACTAATGTTATTTAATTTATTTGCAGCTGTTCCTTCGGACTCTTTATTCTTGTTCCCATTATCATCACCATTATGATCATCCAACGGCTGCTTACTACTTTTACTTTTAGTACCTTGTTTTGATATAGTTGTTGTTGTTGTTGTGGCTTTTGTTGAAGATTCTACTTTAGGAGTTGTCGACTTTGTTGATGACTCGTTAGACAAGGCAACATCTTTGTCCTTGGCCTTTGAACCAAATTTATTGGAATATTTTCTATGAACAAATTTCAATAGGGCGATGACACAAAAGAAGAAAATTATCCAGCCCGTGATTAACATTGATATCATATCCATTTCCGTGTCCGGATTCCCTTCAAAAGTACCTAAATTACAAATATGAAATAAAATAAAACAAAATATGAATTACATGAAGTGCTAAACGTTTTGATAACATAATATAATATTATACAGTATAGTTAACTATATTGAAAATAAAAGCTAAAAAATAAATAAATTGTGTACATAAAAAAAGGAAACTAACAGATCAAATCGTCGACCTTATCCGCTAAATCTTCCTCAAACATTTTGTTTTATAATAGTTTGTAATGTCTTAGAATTGCCACAAAAGAGTTTGTGTAGTATTAATGGTAGGGTAAGCGTAATATGCTGTCAACTTGAAACTAAGTAGAATCTCAGTCTGGATCACACAATATAATGTGTGCAAGTATTTAAATTATATAATAATATAATATGCTTCAAGTCCCGGTCATCCAAATAGGTTATATTGCTTTTTGATTTCCATAATCTTGAAATTATTATCCAATTACATCGTTGTCTTCTCCTTTGTATTTTATCACTTCCATTATTTATGATATGTCAACACAGTAAAAGTATGTTCCTATTTTTTCAACAACTACGGATAGATAGTACATGTTTGTAAAATTATAAAAAAATACTACTACACACACACATTAAGTGCACGTGAAAAAAGATTATTGAGAGAATAATTGTGTGGCAGCAGGAGTAATAAACGAAGCACAACACTACTACTTTGAAGGTGAGAGAAAGAAAACGTCAATTTGTCACAACATTGTACGGATACTTCTTCAAAACAAATGTCAAATTTTAGACAGAGAGAGAGAGAGAGAGAGAGATATGGAGAGTCTGACAGAAAAAAAAATAAAAGAAAAGGCACCAAACTACATATGTGTATAATATAAAACATTTTAAAATGAAAGTTTAGTCAGTCTCAAATAAATAAATGCATTGATTGAATTTTGATTTTCACATTATAAAATGTCTACTTGTAACTATAAATAATAATAATATTACATAAAAGATTGACTCACAATTCACTGCACTCTTCCTCCCTTTTTGTATACAAATTTAGGGCCAACCAGCAATGTTTAGTTTAAATTGTATTTTAATGTTATCTGCCCATTGTCTCTTCATGTCGGTGGTGGTGGAACAACAAATAATATATATTTTGACTATTAAACATTACTTGATATTCAACATAAGATTAAGTAGAGAGTAGAGAGAGAGTAATATGTACACACTACACACAGTCGATTCTTGTTTTTAGAAAAAATATAAATATAAAAAGAGAACGGACAGCTTATTTTTTTGGTATTTTATAAATTTTTGATGGATCTCTTACCCAATGCTCAATAATATAATGGATGTTATTACAGGATTACGTAGTATAGGCTGCTTTTTCTATCTATCTATCTATCCTGTAATAAGGGGTTTAATTATGTGGCAGTCATTCTATGGACATCATATTCCCATTTTGCTACAAAAGGTGTAAGTATATGTAAGTAAGTACCAGTGCCACACAGCCACCGTCTGATCTAAAACTCAAAGGAGAAGAAGAAGAAAAAGAAATCTAAATTTAGAGGAACGTGAATCTTCCTTGAGGATGTTAAAAATAGACAAAATGCTTTCAAGCCCCATATTATACAATACATATATAATTATATATAAGTATCTGTACTTACTTGCTGATGACTTTGTATTTGTAGTTTGTAGTCCTCAAATTTTCCTGAGTTTGCAAAAGACGAGAGGAAGAGTTCTCCAAAACTTGCTATCTGGGCACGAAGACTTTTGGACTTGGAAACAAAAAACAGCAGCAAGCAGCAAGTATGTCATACATACAGCAGCAATAAGAAAATACAGCGTACCTACATGCAGAAAAACCAATGCACCAAATCGAAGCTTTAGAAGACTGAGTCAGATGTACATGTATGCATCACTGGTATAGTGAATAGTGAATGAGTACCTAATTGAAAATGATCTCATACTCTGATATTAGTCTATACATTTATGTATATGTTATGTATGTATGTATGTAAATTTGAAATGCATGCATAAAAATATACGTATGTGTATATCTATATATTATACTATATATATCTATTTTCTCGGAGCGGAGTCGGGTAGCTTCGGGTCCCCGATTTTGATAGCATTTTTATGCCACTGACTTTTTGACTTTCTCAAAAGATGGAAATCCCTGGATAGAACCGGAGAAATTCCTAAATCCCGGGTAAAAATGCGACGACGATACGTTTTTTGTATTGGGAGAAAGTTGTCTCACGAATATTTGTCATTTGTGTTCGTTTATGTTTGCTCTATAATGTATGTTATTTTGTTGTACATAGATTCGGCCTTCAATTTTGTTTCACTGTCATGCATGTGTACTGTGTATACTTAATCAGAGTTGTTTTTTTTTCTTTAGAAAGATACATTTTCTCAAATTGTCTCGAATTATTCATACATTTCTTATAAATGGTAAGAAAGAAACAGTTTGCAGATAGATACATATTCCAAAGTACTGAATTATGTAAGTATATGTTAGCTACATTCTATATTATGTATAATATATTCTTCTATCGATTGTGTACATTAAAACTTACGCATTATGGCAAACTGCTAAAAATATGTACGTCATGTCATGTAGCTCCGCATATAATGTAAATATGAGTATATTATGTGTACTCACTATTATAAAATGTTTGTATGACGAATACGATAGACTGTTTGACTTGACTTCTCCAAAGAAAAAGATGGCTTGTCATAATAGTTATTATACCAGTAAATCAATTCGTATTTGTATGTGTACGTAAATAATGTGTTAAGCGCATTAAATTTGTCCATGTACATATTATACAATATACATACATGCATACCTACGCTTGCAAACAACCAGGTCGTCCACACACAAAAGTTGAGTCAATAATAATTCCTTTGTTTTTTGTTTTTACTGGCAATATTAGAGCATATCATATCTGTACACACACACACAGAGTCTCCATCAGCTTAATTAGCATAATTGCGTTTTGTGTCGTGGTGGTGGACAATCTGCGAATGGTACATATATGTGTGTCCAATGTCCAATGTATACAATCGTGTAGGCTTTTTGTCGTTGCTATTCTTTTTTTAGTTCTTGCAACACACATCAACGTGTACACAGTGTAGTCTTTACACAATACGCATACATAAATGCAGCCTGACGACTAATAATATGATTAGTTACTAGAGGCCGATCGGTATAAATATTTATGAACTTTTTGGCACACGAAAATAATTTTCACACTGAAAATATGAATATGGAAAAAACCCCTGGTCATTTTGAATGTATAATTCAAAGGTAAAAACAAAAAACAAAATCGTAACAGGAAAAGTCGTAAAGTATATTATGTATCTATATTATGTTTTATTTTATTTGTATGCAAATGTACATATAAACATACATGTTGTGTATCAATTATATGCAAACAAGAAAATTTTGCCGGATTTAATTAATTTTGTCAAAGGCGCAATTTGTTTAGAATAGCCTGCATACATACATTAGCACGTGATTAACTTTCTAAACATTTTTCTCCAATGTATGTATAAACAGATACCTACTTGTTAAAGTGTAATATAGTGCCATACATTGCTCATTGATATGGTGTATGGTGACAGATTACAGATTCACTTATTGAGCTTTATAATATAGTCAATATGTCATTTTTGTACGGGATAGCTGCTATAATAAACACGGCATACACTTATCAGTCACAGTCCCGTGTTTTGCTGCATAAAAACTCCCATTGGAAGTTACAGTAGAAACTTTACTTATTTATTGTATTATGAATGTGTGAATGACATTATGTAAATGAACAAACCACTATACTAACTGTGTAAAAACTTCGTAGAGAAAGTGAACGGCATGTAAATATATCTACAGCAAAAAATGTAAGTCATGTTGCCTATACTCCGAAACCTGTTTTTTGAAATTTAGATTTGCTTCATTTATTAGTTTATGTAAATGATGCGAATAATATTTTAATAACACACAATATAACATGTTATGTCACCTTTGATGCATATGTATGTCCGTGTAAATTACATTAAAAAATGTATCTGATCAATGAAAAAACTGTCCCAAGTCAATGCTGTCAAAATGTTCAAAATACGCTTCTCGAAACAGAGTATTTTATTTTTGAACAACAAATACGTAAACCAGACCAATAGACAAATAAAACGTAAATTCGACGTAAATTTGTCGAATGGATCACTTTATACGTAAAAGATATTACTCGATATGACCGTGCATTTCATAATTGTTGCTTTTGAATTAAATCCCATTCAAACTACAGAGTCCCATCTCTATAATATCTCTATGACTGCTTTCCCCGTCTGTTTTTATCCCTCTTCGAAACTGGCTTTCTAACAATCTTTGAACTCGCATCAAATCAACTCCCCATCATCTCGTTGCCTAACTTTTATATAAAAGTATTCTAAATTGTAATCAAGACGTTTATGATGGAGTCTGATAGAAAGTACGTAGGAGCTTTCTTTACTGTACGTGTGCTGACACTTTCCCAGCACGAACGAATTGTTTTTTCTGCTGACAAACACACATTTCCTCTTTCCCATCAAGATCATCCTCCTCCTCATCATCAAAGGTCTTTTTTTTCTCTTGCCTCGAAATCTATTACATCTATTTTACGCGTAAAATGTCGATATTGTATGGATGGATATACATACATAAATGCATATACACACCGACATACTTGGAATTCAATACACCTATATGACTCAAATATATTATCCAACATCATCGCGGGGTTGTATGACTCATTTTGGTCATAACTGTAAATTTTTCCACAGTTCAAAAGGTAAAAGTTTTAAAGCAAGCATAACTAGGTTGCCATCGTCAAAATCAATCCCTGTAACTCTAATTTTCCATGAAGGGTCCACAACTCACAATGTAAATGTTTGGAAAGTTTGAACAACGGTTTACGATAAATTACTTTTTGAAACCGTTTCTACAGGAATGCTAAGCGAACTTTTTCAAAACTACCTAATTAGGGGACTTTAAGGGTCAAGTTGGCTAATTTCACTTTCACTGTGACAATTTCCCCACATCTGACTCTCAGCTTGACCGGAGAGTAGACCTAAAAAAACTGAAAACAAATTATATATGCACCTAAAACTTTAGTTATTTTTGAAAATAAAATATAAAACAAATTTTTTTGTGTAGTACTAAATAAAGGGTAAAGAATAACGAACACCCCTACTGTCTTTTGAAAACAATGCTCCAAAACATTAGCTGTACTGCATAGATACATCAGTTAGTGCGCAGTGCTCAAGGAATGTGTGTGTAGTGTGTAGATGTATGTATACATTTAGATTTGCATCATAATGATAAGGTAGTGAGATGTACACAATAAGTACGTAGTATGAGAGTATGCATACATACATAGGTATCCAATCCAAAGTACATTTGGAGAGAGGAGAGCAGAGTGCGTCCTCAGCTTATGTTGATTGTTGATGTAAAACTATGCGGATGGGATTTGGATAGATAAGCATGGATATTGATAATGATGAAACGGATCGAGGAAGGCAAAAGGAGAGTTGTGAAGACTGGAAGACAAGAGAGAGAGAGAGAGAGAGTCACTTTTCTTTTCCCTTTGCATCTCCGACGCATCGCTCTTCTCTACCTCTCTGTCTTTCCTCCCCTTTCTCTCTCTCTTTTTCTCTCAATCCGCATATCTTTCAGCTATCTTTCGCTGTTTCTCTTTGACTTTCTTTTCTCACTCGACTAGACTCGAGCACAATTTCAGCCAACGACTCTCCATTCATGCATGCACAAAAAGTTGGCCGAGAAGAAAGAAAAGTCGAGTTCACGAGGGAAAAGAAAAGGATAGAGTACAGAAACAGAGTGCAAGCTATGTACTTACGTATGCATGTATGTACATATTTGGCTATAGCTCTGGAAATGAGAGAGTAAAACAGAAAAACAGAGCAGGGGGCCTCGATTAAAATCAATCAATCCCTGTGTAGTCAAAAAATCTTTCGAGGTCCCGACAGTCTCTCTTTCTCTCTCTCTCTCTCTCTCTCTCTCTCTCTTCCTCTTGCAGATAAAATTCCCTTTCTCAAAACTATCGACAGTCTCCTTCTTCCCACACATACTCGCACACACTTGCATGCAGAATACTTTAGCCAGGTATCTCACCATGCCCATTCACAACACACATCAGACAAACGTAGAAAAAGAAGAATCAGGAGAAAAAACTCTTAATATGAAATCGACTCGGTTATCTCCTACTCATCTCTTTTTCTTATTCGTATGTCCGTCAGCCTCGCCGATCCGAATCTTCTTTCTGCCTCAGCGTACGTGTGTCTTGCTGTGTTGCCCGCAGATACAAAGCAGAGAATGCCAACGGCAATTTTTAGTGTGGAAAAAGAGCGACACAGGCACGGAAGGAATAAGTAGAGAGTAGCTCTTTCTCTTTACTTTTACTGTGTACTTTAGACGGGGGAATATGACCGTAATGTAAAATTTACTTTTGCTCCGGGCCTTTCTTTCTATGTATCTATGCTTCTTTCACTTCACTGTGCATGGTGAGATGGCAGATTAACTTTATGCTTATAAGTTGAAACCTTTCTATCCTTCAAATTCGTGTACATAAATATTTATACATGTAATATATTATACATGCATACCCTGTATAACGTATACACTATACACACTGCATACATTTCATTCCTATTCCTCAATCATGGAGAAGACTATTTCAAATGTTATTCCTCCTTTTCACAGGGTAAGCAGGGGACGATAAGATGAGGGAGAGAGAAGAAGAGGAGGAAGGAATCCATTAGACATTCCAACTATTCACTTTTGACTTGACTTGGGCATCTATAAATGTGTGCATGTACATGTACATTGTACATGCATGACATATTCATTCCTAACAATTTCTCACTTACCACATTTTCTGACTTGTTTAGTCACGTGACTGAACTTGAAAAACAGGAATAGGAACAGGAACACAAGTCAAAACCAAGGGAAGAAAAGAGAAAACAGAATTTTCTCCCCTTCAAACGTACCCATTGGATCCGATGCATCGAAACCCGCGTACATAGTACACAGCTTACAGTTTTGCTCCTGCTTTCTTTGATTTACGACTCCTTAAACAGCTATTTTGTATTTATTTTGGAACCCTCCTGCGTATTTCTGGTACTTTTAAATCCGTATTCAATATATGTAATATGTATTGGTAGGTATGCTTTTCATGCTTCATACAGGCTGCCAGCCAAAAGCCAATCAAACTTACATTCAAATTAAATGATAAAAGTGCTGAATTTTCAATTTCCCCAACAGTTATTCTTATTTCGTCTGGATTGGCAAAAAGCGACCATGAGACAGGCATATAGGTACATCTGACAAACTTTTTTATGCAATGTCCACCGTAGCTTTCGTCCTCGAGGGTTCACCAAACCTATCCTTCTAGTTTTTGAAGTTGGACACTATGTATCAATCAAAATTTGATCAAAATTTTTATACAAACTTTCCCAATATTTAAAGTCAAAGTTCATAGTAGGTTTACACAGTTTTATTTTGATGCAAGCTATAACATTTTTGAAAAAATTTACCCCTTTGCTATGAACAAAAGACGAGGAATGGTCAAATACTTTTAATTGGTTTATTTGTATGTGCTTTGATATTATAGATAAGTAGGTATGATTAAAGCTGGAATTGTAAGCTGTACTTGAAGCCCAACTAAACTTTACCTAATGAACTAAGAATATTTTTACCCTTCTTTAATTGTATGTATAGCGGCCTTCGTTTGGCTGTATCTCGGGGTTTGCATTATTTACATATATGTTTAAGGAGCGAGATACATGTGTATGTATTTAAGTTTAGTACCTACGTATTTATATGCTCTACTTACATTATTATTTTTTGAAGAGTTATGTGACCTTTTGAGCCTGGCCCAAATATTGCATATTTTTATTCGAGACTTTTGAGCAAAAATATGGGAGGGAGGGAGAGTAAAAAGAATTGGGTCTCATGTGGTGAATGTAAATGATTTTGGTGAACAAGTTGAGAAGGAACTAGTGGTGTGGTGCGGGGAAACAGATATTGCAAAATATGATGGTGTTGGTTTGGATGAAGGTTTAGGATGTTAGATTGGGTTAGTCTGAATTGCAAAATACCACAGTGCTGGCTGGTACTGTACTGCTCTCTCATTTTTTTCTCATGGCGTGCCATGCCTCCACGTTATATTTTGGTACGTGCATAAGGATTCATAATATAATATTATAATAATATGTAGAAAAGTAGAATATGTATGACAACCTTCCTCCAAGGCAATCTAATCGTCATCTTAGCGGAAATGGTATGACGGTGAACAAGATATTCCGCAGCATATAATCTTAATTTACTGATAAACCGTCCTGAGTCTTGGGGTCTACAGCATTTTTATTTTTTGCTCTTCCCCATTTTCTCCAGGTTTCTTCATCTTACTCATCCTGCATAAAAATTGTTCCCATTTTTACACTATATGCATGTATACTTTATTTATGTATATATTACATATTTTTCCTACCACAAGGACAGCCCCTTGAACGTCGAAGGTAGGGATATAGGTAAAGCGGAAAAAGTCTTTTCAGGCACTTTCACATTTTTCATGATCTCTTCTCGTGAAGGCAAGACGTGTTGCTGGCTGAATTAGAATAACCAAAACAATTTACGCTGTCTCAGCTTCATGTTTTACATATACTCTGTACACACTATGCACAAAACATAGTAATAAGCAAGTTAACTGTACAGTGCAAACTGTATACTACAGTGTATATATATAGACCTAAAAAAGATGAAACTACGAGAGTCAGGATACAGGGTGATGGTGCAATTTTTAGACGTTTTTGATACTTCGACTGTCTGTGTAAAAATATACGCGTTGAAAAGACTATTTTCATGTTTTCTAAAACATGTTATATTCAGCCTGAAGTTTATATTATGCAGACGTAAAATTGTTTTTTTGAAAACCTTTAAGTATTTATACACGAGGGCTTTATTGATTATTTTTGTGGGTGTGGAAAAATGTGTCTAGTTTTTTTGAAAATCTCTTGCAGACCGAGAATCGTTTTTTCAGATTCATATTTTTGTAGTCTTGAGAATTTGAAAGTATATTTCTTGTTAGAGTTCTTTTTGTCCAAAGTTATAATATAAACAGTACCTACCTAATTCTGTCTACTCTAAAGCACAATATTAAGCAAGTAATATTATCCATATAATTTGTGGAGATAGCGAAAGCATTAAAGCAATAATGTCCAAAAATTGAACAATCAGCCTGTACGGCATAATGTCATTTACTTGTGTGATTCACCAGACGCTGAGAAGTTACCTATTACCTATATGCATGTATAATGTATATTCGTGTTTATACAGATGGGGAAAGTAAGACGGAGAAACCTTGCAATATTATTCATGGAAATACACTACACATCTAATATAACTTTATTTTACTATGTGCTTGGATTCTCTCTTTACTCCTTGCGTTTAAACACCTCCGCTCACTTATATGTATAGGTATACAAAATTTAAACGCATTAGAATGGTTTGGCATTCGGTTTATAAAGTCCTTTCAGCTAATAATCCATTCAATTAAAGGCTTTGACATCGTATTTTAATTTTTCGCTTGCCGCTCTAAAGTCAATTTAACTTTCAAGAAATTTGAGAAAACTATGTTGATTCCTTTGAATTGTCAAGGGAAACTTTGACTTAATGTTGGTAAAAATTGACGTGCTGAACAACTGTGGGCGGTTGTGAAAAAAGATTGTGAAAACTGTAAGAAAAATTTATTGAGCTGAAGTTCTTAAAAAATCTTGAGAGCTATTAAAAAGAAACGATTAAATCTTTTTTGCAATGCCAAACCTCAGTAATATTATACAATATATTATTCAGCTATCGCAAATTTCTTTCCGTTCTGTATGAACATAAACATCACCTCTGGACTCGGTATACGTACATATTACTGTTTTCTTCTTCTTATCGTTCTACCCTCTGCGTACATATTATATTCCATACTTTTACGTTTCGACAAATATTTATTTGTATGACAGAATAAGTGGAAACTTGTGATTAGTATGCGAAACTGGCCCATATCTTCCGTACACTTCAAAATAATATTAGCCCATTCATATGTCTTCGTCTTCTATGATGTTCCAGTCTGGTGTATATGTATCTTCCTTTCATTTCCAACTTTTAATTTATTAAATTCCTCCTCAAAAAATTTATCGCCATGCATTTTCCCATTAATAACATCTGTGCATGAGCATTATATTAGATTATATTGTAATAGTCTATACGGAGGTACCTATTCGGAGGTACAACACTTTTTAATATACACACTTATAAAAATATTGTGGTATTTACACATATTAAATAGTATTCGTGTATATTATACGCTAATACATTATAAGTGAGTTACTTCACCTCAAATTACAGTTACCTACATTTCATGAATTTTAAACCCTCAATACTTTGGCCTCCTTGCTGGCAATATCTATATTAGCTATTATGTAACTAATGCTCGACTACTGAGTTCATTTATTACTTCATACTTGGAGCAAATAATAATACCTTCTGAAGACGGTTTGAAAGCTGGATTATTAAGTGTCTCTCAACTATACTTAATTTTGAAGTTGGAGAAATCGACACAACTGCGTAACTTATACCTTAAGGAGATGCTTGAAATTCAAAGGACTTTATTGAACATAAATTTACACAACAACGTTTACTCTGAAAAACTGTAAAGGTTGTCTTCTTAAGTTAAATTCAACAAATTTCAATAGTGATACGTCAAGTCTACAGTCTCATGCCACAGTATTCAAGGCTCAAGACATACTGAAGCTGAATTAATTTTGATGTTGACTGGGAATCAAAAAACGAAAGAAAGTGAAAGCCGAGAAAGTCGTAAAGACGTTCTCAAAATGGTGGTCATGTACGGATAGAGTATAGAATAAAATAAATTTTAGTCACAAAAACAATTTACTCCTTGCATATAATATTTATCTGTATTTTCTGTATGTACAACAACAGAGTAAACTGAGAAACTAAAAGCAGACGTGGGGGAAAGGTGGTAAATGCTGGAGGAAAAGCACCCCTTCCGAGGTGAAAAAATCATTAGCGAACTTCATTGATATCCACTGAAATTAGTATGGTGAGCTTTGATGTGTTCTGTCTCTCTCTCTCTCTCTTTACGATAGTTGGTGTGAAGGGGGAAGACTTTCCCTCTTCTCGGTCTCGTCGCTTGTGCATTTGTGTGAATTTGAGTGTGTGAGCGGGTAATGGAAAAGCAACCGAGTGCAACGGCGATTATCTGATGAGAAAATGATGGGCTGCCGAGGAACAAGAAGATGGAGAAGAAGAAGAAGTGAAAGCAGTAGAAGAGTGATCTGAGGATGAAATCGAATAGCATAGTGAATGTTGCACAAGTGAGTGATTAGTGGAATCATGGTGTTTAACTTTGAGAAAACAAATGACCACGTCTCTCCCTGCATCTCACTCAATTTCTCTTGCCCTCCCTTTCTCAATCATCTACATATGTATAATGTTTATCTATGTATGTGTCTCCTATCTTCTTCGTCTCGCATGGATTCCAATGTGCGGTCAGCAAGGGTGACGGTTTGTATACGGGCATACGAGTCCGGGAACTGGTGCTGACATGAGACTCTTCATTCAACTGAAACTTTGTGCAAGGCAGATAGAGAAAAGAGGGGAATCTCTTCATTATTCCCAATCTTTATCTATTCAGTATACATACGTACATAGATGTACTCGTCTTCACTTTCTGCCCACTATTGAATGTCCAGTCCAGTCGATCAATTTTGTCAAGTTCGTTGCCCATATGTATAATGTATAGACAATTCCTTCAGTTGAATATAAAATTGTGTTACCATTGTATATTGTATATAGTGCATCAAATATACGCCAGTCTTATGCAAAATATGACCTTCCTCCATTTTTGTCGCGCGCAGTTTTCTTTTTTCTTTTTGAAACTTTGCCTGAAATAACGAGCAAAAGATGCAAAAGCCTGGAGATATTGAATTTCCATAATAATAAATAAGATGAGCAAACAATTAATTGACTCACCTATTATTCTGGTTCATGTGTACACTGTACACACACGTTATATTTAAACATATTTGTATGTAAATTTCAGCTGAAGATGAAACTTTGAAGAAAACTTTGTATATTTTTACTAGAAGATATAAAAATACATACAAAAGAAAGCGTATGTACATCATATATTTTGCACTGTGGGTAAAGTACGTAAAAGATGGCAAAAAATGTTGCAGTTAGAAAGATGAAAATAAGGCAACACTACACACACAACAGATATCACAGTGTTTGTTGATGCTGGATTCTTGTGGAGTTGGAGTTTAGACGACGTGACTTTCTTTCCCTGCTTGGTATTGACACGATATGTGGAGGCGTTTTCGAAAATGATGGATGTCAGAATGATATGGAAAACATGGTCAGGAAGCTTCATCCACGGGCATCTATTCAGGCTACAGTCACCAGACAACCTGTCACTAACACGTGAAAGCTGTCTCTTAATAAATTGATATCAACGTGATATTCTCCTAACGAAGTTGTCCCATCCTCTCTCTCTCTCACTCTCTCTCTCTCTCTCTCTCACTCTCTCTC
>JAQIVE010004827.1:0-13878 GCA_034698285.1 Sminthurinus bimaculatus | reverse complement strand
TGCTCTTCCGATCTTGGATCCTGCAATCGCCCGCGTATCGATTAGATTCATATTGATTTTCTACATACATAAGTATACATAAAAAAATTACGCGTACATTATTTCCTTTTAAGGACGATACATAGTGTTGAAATTGTTGACGTACAAAAAGTTTGAAAAATAATAGATGGCGTGCAATTCTTAAAAAAGCTATCAATTTTTCCGGAAATAGATACAACTTAAACGGGTGAAAGTTTGGAAAATTTGGAAAATTTTGGTAATCATAAATCAGACCGTTTTTTTCGTGCCACGTGTGCTTTCTCCAGGTTTCACCAGTCGAGAAAGTCGTGGGAGGAAATTTTGTAAAATTTCTGGAGATAATGAGCTGGATATTGAAGCAGGATATTAAAAAGGAAGACTTTGTCCGCCCCAGAAAAACACGGAGAAAGTTAAAGACTCAAACGGTAGAAAAAATAATGAGCTGATGCTCTATATTTTGACGGGGATTATACATATTCGCATCGTATGGATTTGGACCGGAAATTTTAAAAATCCATCGCATCCCCCTGCCAGAAAAACCGTTGGCAAAAAATATATCCCACGAATATTTGCAATATTTTGACTCTAGATAAAAATGAAGAGCTGGAGAAAGGTCAAAGTCAAAGTAGAGACACTATACGTATTCAGGTTTATCTGGAGAAGACAATACACTAGAATTCCGGATTGAATCCAAGTCAAACTTGAGCTCGGGCAGCTGGAAACAAATGAGAAGGTAAACAAAACAAAAAATGTGTACGTACAGTGTACAGACAGACAGACAAACAAAATATTTGCTCGTATAAAAGCTGAGCAAATAGACAGAAGAATGGTCGTTATCCGATAATAATGTAGATATAAAGGTTATTACCATTGTACAGTTTTTCTTGTCATGATCCCATTATTGCGTCTTTTTTCTCTGTCTCAAAATCTCCCCCCAAGTCGCTCCAAACCTCCAGGACAAACATCATAATGACCCCTTTCATCTGTCTAAATAAATACGGATCGAATTTTTTCATCCTTTTTCTTTGCTTTTTTTGTTATATACGACTTTGTCCATGTCATTCAACTCAAGCTTGGATATGGCTTACGCATCATTATCATTATTATTTTCTGCACCTTTTCTTGGAAAAATGTGTATCAAAAAATGTATCAAGCATATTCCGTTTGATGCAAAAATAATGAAGGCAACAGCACCATGGAAATTAAGTGATCATTTTCAGGTTCCCGCCTGGAGATTTATCACAAGATGAGGATGAAAGGATGTCTAGGAAAATATATTAATTTCGTTAATAATTTTCGTTCTGTATTTTATGCAAAATTAAATTTGAACAGAAGACCTGAAATTGAAATTAAAAAGCGGGGAAATAAATTTACAAAGTTAATTACGTAAATATGAAATTTTCAGCGCCATTTTTTGCCATCCTTGATTAAATTTTCCTGGAAGCTTAAAAAACTAAAACGTCTGCAAAAAAGGAGTTCACAAATGATGTAAAAAATTAATCAACGAATGACGGTAACTTTCTCCATAAAATCCACCAATTTTTATTATAAGGGACTCGCTCTGCATTTAATTTAATTGAAATTAATTTTTTTCCACTGCATTCCATTCAAGTCAAATTAGTTAATACATTATAATGTATTACAGTATCTATATGTAATATGATTTAAATATATAGCTGATTATTCGTAGACGATAATAATTAGTTAAATATTCCTTTAATTAATCATTAAATTCTTATTAGTCTGTTTATTTTTCTGTGTTCTATACATATTTATTTTTTAGTTTTAGTCATAATCTAGATAGGTATAGTCTTAAAACTATTTTTTATCTTGACTTTATTACCGTAGTAGATACACTAGCTTAATAGTATTAATTACAATAGTCGTAATCGTAATTACAATTAAAACTTATGGTAATTTGGTATATATTGTAGTTAAGTTTTTAGTCTCGTCCACATTCTCCTTTTTCCTATGCACAATGCACATACTTGTAATATTTTGTATAATTTTGTAGTCGTAGTGGTTGTTGTTGTCATGGTTCCATGTCGAGATTCGTATAACTTGAATATTGAATACAGTTCAGGGTATCAATCATCATTATTGATAACTTTTTCTAATCAATTGAATCCTTGCGAGAAAGAGAAAGAGAGAGTGGGCGACTTCAAAAAGGAATTTTAACTTTTTCCCGGTGTAAAAAAATCAAGGATATAGTTACGCATTTTTTAGAGAAAATAATCCATCAAGATATGTTACCAAGGTAAAATTTTGTCCGGGATACAAAAAAAAACAAGTAAAAAGGGTAGACAAAAATAAAAGCTAGGCTCTTATGGTGTGTAGTAGAATATTTTTGGAACGATGGCAAAGAAATTGCGAATTTTTGCCCTGCTGCTCGTCCTTGCCCTAGATCTTCTACGAATACGCAGATTCAAGGAGCGACGAGTACCATAAAAAAGATGGAATCCATAAAAATCTGTGTATAGATTTATTGCATCGGTATTGAGTTTCCTTCGTGATGATGACATTCGAGCCCGTCTTTCATCTTCCCGTTCTTCGGTTTTGCTGCAGCCACAATAAAACACACCGTACAAAATTTTCCGGGTGCTTTCACCGAGAAGATCAACAGCATGTTTATTTGTATCTTGCTGCTTTCATTGTTCATTGTTGTATAAATATGGTAGAAAGGTTAACGTCTGATGATGAAATTCGGCACACAGTCATAATCTAATGATGGAATCCCACCGCCCACCAATTCAGCCGATTCTTCAATTCAATCGTGATTCAGCATCAATTATTTTATTTTAGATGTAATAATTAGCCGCGGATTTGGAGGATTTCCTCTTTTGTTCTGTTCTCTCTTTACGGATGACGCAAGGGCCGAATTATTTTGTGCTAAATCCTTTTTGAATTTTGATTATGCAACACTGGAAGATGCGACGTGGGAGTTTTGATACGATACGATGTATAAGATACAATAGTTTGTGTTTTATAGCCTGCAATTTTTAGGGAGTTACGCAACAAAAGTTGGACTAAAGCTCGCGTCGCCTTTTTACCGGGAAAGGGATGAATGAATTTTGAACTGGGCAAAAGTTTTTCAAAGGGAATTGTTGTTGGACTTTGTTTCTCTCTCTTTCTACATGTATATTGTATAGTTGCGACACCTACACATTACATAATCTACATACATATGCATACGTACGTATTGGTAGTCATAGAAAAGTTTGTCTATGGCAAGCGAAAGTTTTCCTGGAATCCATCATTTAACTTTCACCTTGTCTATTGTTGACCCGCGCTGCTGCTTTTACTCATCAAGTTGTTACCAAATTTTAATTGAACTTTGTTAACAAACCTTGCACAATGTTCTTGCCGAGGAGACTAAAAACGATCCCGTGGAAATTGACATGATTTTTTATCACAGCTTTACATCGATATCGATATCAATAATCCCTAATTTTTTAACCTCATTAATTAATTAATTTATTAATGCCTTAATTACGTAGTTAGTCAAACAATGCTCTATCGAAGAATTATGTTGGAAATCTAGGGAATCGTTCATTTTTTTCTACACTCTTGATTTTAATTTTGTCCATTTTTTCATAAAAAAGGACCCGGGGGATTTTCATAGTTGATTAGGAAATTTGTAACTGTTTACGGTTTTTAGTTTAAATTTAATTTAATTTTCTTTGTTTTTTTAATTTAAAGGAGATTTTTTTCGGGGCTGTTGCAAAACTATGATCAGTAAACTTTCACACCCATACATCATACATTATATCATATAGTAAAATACAGATGGTACAAAACACTTTGGACTTTCACCCATTTTTTCTTTCTAAATTTTATTCTGCTTTTTTTCATTCAGCCACTTTCACTGTTCACTCAAATTCCTTGCACTTTCGTTCACTCTTCACTTGATTGTTTTGCACTCAAACGTTTATCAGGTGAACGTCGTCTGTACTAGAGAAAAAGTTTCTTTTTTTGGATTTGCTTTCTCTTTCAAACTTTCACTTTTGTGTCAAGTTCACTGTCAATGTATGTATTTTTTATGTGGGGGTTTTTACAATAAATAGGACGATCACACTTCAGTTTATTCATCACCTCGTCAAATAGTGCGTTAGAAAAATGAGGACCATTAGGGCGATGGATGAGGTTATTTTATTAGAAGAGTCTCGACCCGTCTCCAGCGCGCTGGGATGTTCTCCTGTGGAAAAAATCATCAAAAAACAATAAAAATCCATCAAAATCCCTCTTTTAACAGGCCAAAATATGGAGAAAGTTCACGCAAACACAGAAAATTAAATAAAATTGGCATCCCATTTAACTATACAAATTTTGAACAAATTTTCTTTTAGAGTTGATGAGC
Organism: Sminthurinus bimaculatus; assembly: GCA_034698285.1. Taxonomy (NCBI): domain Eukaryota; kingdom Metazoa; phylum Arthropoda; class Collembola; order Symphypleona; family Katiannidae; genus Sminthurinus; species Sminthurinus bimaculatus. Next base: position 9,503 of record JAQIVE010004827.1, on the reverse strand, counting down.
CGGAGAAAGTTGACGCTCATGGTACAAATACATACAAATTCAAATACAAATACAAACAGAATTCAAGTACGCGCTTTCAAAGTCATTCACGTGAAGTGAAAGTCGAGTGAAAGTCAAGTGAAAGTTTAGTTGAAAGTCAAGTCAAGTCAGGTTGGCATTGAAGAATATAAGCTGGATATTCAAAAGAGGAGGCACAAAGAAATCGGTTTAAGTACGCGGAGAAAGCGGAGGTGGAGGAACTTTCACCGATGAAAAATGGAAGAGGTACATCCTCTTTCTCTACTTTCTCCTGGAGAGAACCTGGAGAGAGAGAAAGCAGGGGCTGAATGCAAGTCAAATAAGCCAAATGTGGATGAACCACAATACGACAATTTTTCCAGCTCACCTCTCCCATACAAAGACGGCGTTTATGTGTGCTTTCACTACTTTCACCACTTTCACCACCACCAGTGACGTTCTCCACAACTACCACTCTTCATTGACTTGACGACATCCTTGTCGGTCCTTTACTCACGTCCGCATTGTCATCGACGTTGAACGCAAAATGTGGAGAAAGTACGTAAGTGAAAGTCGGGGCACTTTCTCCACACGTTACTTTCACTGCTCATTGAATACCCAGTTTTGTGCATGCATTAGCTAGGCACACTTATTTTCAGTCATTCAAGGAGAATTTGTTTTTCAGTCGGCAGACTTTCACTTTTGCTTTCACTTTTCAGTGCTTTCACCTCCATTTAAAAATTGGATGTAAAACGATACATTTTAATTTGCAGAAATTTTTTTGGAGTTAAAATATTCCTTCATCCTTCAAGTACTGGAGAAAGCAGGAGAAAGTTGGAGAAAGTGCAGGATCCAAAATTTTCAGTACTAGTAATTGGTGCGTTTTTTGCCACTTTCACTGCTTTCTCCAGACTTTTACGTGCATGCGGATTACGGATGCCTGTACAATGGCACTGCATGAATATTGGATAGAAATTTGTGCAATTTTTATGCGAATGTTGAAGAATTGATAATCCTGCAGCGTGTTCGGAATCGACGTCGAATCCAAATCCAAATCCAAATCAAACGAGCTTCCCAGTGAAAGTCTTTTCCCTACTTTCTCTGTGTACAAAAGAAGACCCACGACGGAGGACAGACAATTTTCGATGAATAGACAAGGAAATTGTGAATTTTCTCGCACTTTCTCCAGTTCCTTCGATTTGGATATGAAATCGACGTGTATATAGTCGTGCTTTCTCCACTTTCTCCAATCCATCCACATGTTATTTGACTGAATATGTTTTGCTGTCTTTTTTCATGTCTCCTGTCACATTTCATAATTTCGAGGAGGACTTGAAGAGCGAAAAAAATACATTTTCCCAATTTTTCTTTGATTGTTCAACTCGCACCCGCCATGTCTATGTCTATGTCTGGCGTGTTCACGCACTTTTTTATTTATACAAAAACGACATTGAAATTCCAAATATGTGCGTACAATTGTACATTTACAACACACGCATCATCGAAATGACGTTCTTTATCACAAACCACATGGGCTACAACTTTCTCCCGGCATTTTTCGCGTATGTATGTATAAGTTTTTGATTTTGGGAAGTTTAAAAAATGTAAATTTTTTGATTAAAAAAAATATACAAAAAATATCGACTGACCATTGAGTACGTGGACCCAGACACTGATTTGTTGGGCGTTGGAGGGGACGCAACTGTAGTTGCCGCTGTCGGACAGAGCAGCCTTAGTAATGACGAGTTTGCTGGTGGTGCCAGCGTCAGTTTTTTCCGTCTCGAGGCTGATGCCGCCCCGGGGCGAGTTGAAGTCGACGAGCGTTGAGCCATGATACCAGCTTACCGAGCCTGCGGGATGGGAGTGGATATTGACGGAGCACGTCAAACTTATATGACTCCCCGTCTTCACGTACACGTCATCTGGCCCCCATATCTTCGCCTGAGCCTCTGTGGAAAATTCAACAGTTCCAAAACAATTTTGACATTATTTTGCCCGCAAACAAACAACTTTTAAAAATTACACTTTTTCAACAAATTTTTATCAAAATCAACTTTCTCTATTTTACAATAAAAAAATCATAACTTTCTAAAAAAAATCGTGTCAATTTTTTAAAGCAATAGAGAGCATTCTAAAAGACAAAATAAATAAAAAGACAAAATAAAATAAAATAAATTGGTGAAAGTTCTGGGAGAAAGCAAAGAGAAAGCAGGGGAAATTTAGCGCGAAAGCAGAAGCGGAGAAATCGATGATGAGTACAATAATGCATAGGAAGGTCTATTGTCTATTATCCGACTCATGCATATGCATTCGAGATCGGAGAAAGCAGCGCGGAATCTGGTGCTTTCTCCAGTACTTTCTCCATAGAAAAGGATGAGAGCGTCTTGAGACGAAGGAGATTAGAAAAGCCACGGTGACATTGAGACAGATTGGTCTTTTGTGTTGGATGTTCCTTTCTCTTTTTAACTTTCACTGCTTTCTCCACTTTCACTCGTGTAACTAACGCTTGGCTGAATGCACACACACAAAGTTATTACTATGTACATTGTACACATATTGTTGTATTGTGCAAGATGCAGCTCCGGAGAAAGTCGGAGAAAGCAGGGAGAAAGCAGCAATCTTCGACATGTGTGGATGTACTTGTGTCTGTCTTTCTCGGTGCTCCGTGTATTTGTATTTATTTATGTACGTACTTTCTCCACTTTCTCCCAAGTACTTTCTCCGTCATCATTCGAACATTTCATCTAATCGCACGATTTTGTCTTTTCTACTCTTTCACATTGTATTGCACTGTATTGCATTGTATTGCATTTTTGCTCCTCTTCATAAAGCGTCTACATGCTGCTCCGTTCGATCTCCTTTCTTTACTTTCCCCGCTGCTTTTACTCGACTTTCTCCAGATCCGTATCTTGTCTTTTTATTTAAACATACATAGAAAGAGGGGAGAATTTTCCTTATCCGCTTGTTTCTCTCTCTTTCTGTCTTTATTACTTTTCCGGCTCGCGGCACTTCTTTCTTTTCCTTGTTTCTTTCCCGGGAACATCTCGTCATCACGATCTTCCCTCTCATCTCTCGTCAAATATTGCACAAGACAAACACATTTGTAGTACAGTTGTATTTACCCGGGAATCGTATCTGTATAGTATTTGAACTATGCGTTTTCCTTTAATCGGAGCCAAACCGGGAGAGCGCAGAATCTTAGGGAATAGAGAAGCAAGGTGAAAGTCATGTATGCAGCTTTCTTCCGCATTTTTGACATTGTTGTGATGAACGCGAGTAAAAGAAATATGCGGGTGATCCGGGAAATTACCCGGGCATTAGCATGGCCAATGGCTATTAATGCTGGACAAGAAAGAACTGATGATGACGTTTTTACTTTTAGTGTTTTGTGATTCCACATGTGGGATTCTGCGGGTTTTTACGATGGCGAGGCCAGAAAGGCGGGAGAAATTCGGGACAAACAATCAAACGAAAAATTGACGCAGCTCGCTTGAGTTTTCTGGTTTTCTAGCAAGTACAGAAATCCTTGCTGGTGTACAACATTTGTTCCTTTTTGTGACACGGGTCTGGTTGTTTTTGAAAAAGTGACGATTCAAAGTCAACGTCCGGTAAATGGGAAATGATCGAAAGACAAACAAGATGCACAAAAAAAAACCTTGTATGGAGATGGCCATAAAAAAGAAAAATTAATTGAAATAAATGGTTTCAATCAACTGTCCACTTTCTTTTTCAAGTCAACTCGATTTAAGTGATCTCGAGATTCCTCAAGTTTATCAAAGAGAAAGCAGAGAAAGTACCGTATTTTTTGGGCTACGAGCCCGTGAAGCGTTTCTACGTGGAAAATAAAATAGAAAAAACAGGAGAACAGGAAATATTTCTGAAAATACGGTATAAAATCCTCCAGTTTCAATTTCAATTTATTTCAATCTTCATTTGTCTCAACTGGTCAAGAGCCTTAGTACGGTGCTCTGGGAATTAAATTGTATTGTGACTTCCCTGTCAATTTTCTTCTGGGAATCAACCCTTTGAACTGGTCACTGGTCTGCAAATTACGGTTTTTTGGTCATTTTTGAGTCTTTATTTGGTGCATTGTATAGCAAACTCAATTTTCACAAAATATTCTTCTTTGGCTCTTTTAAAATCGTTATAGTAAAACCCACTGAAATGAACCAAGAAGAGTGCATCGAAACACATGCAAAGATAATATTACATAATAAATTGAATCGGGGTACCTTTTCTGTTCTTTTTTCTTTTCTAAACAGGCCCCAATGCACGTTCTTTGATATCTCACAAAGGGAAATAACTTGAGGGAGTTTAATGAAGCCTGGAAAAAAGTGCGCCTATAAATATTCAAGAGAAAAATGTACAGTGTACAGTGCGTTGCATCGTATCGCATCGCATCGCATCGCATCTGGCTTCGAGTTTGAGTTTAAATTTGAGTCTGGCTGTCTGACTGGCTGGTGGGTTTGAATAGGGATTTTACTTAATCTAATGAGTTTTTTCTCAAGGAAAAAAGATGGGGGAGGATCAAGATCCGGAGAAAGAATCTGCATCCGCCAAAGCGGGTTTCTCCCTCTCCCCTTTTTGTACCATAGCATATCATCCCTTTTTTAAAAAGTCGATGGGAGAAAACCCCGAAAAATCGTCTCATACATATGTACCTTTGTACTTACGTATCCAACGAAGAAGAATGTAGCAAACAGTCTGGTGAAGCAAAGTGAATTTTTTGAGATATGCACAAGACTCATAATTTTCTTTTCCAGTCTCCCCCTTTTTTCTAAAGAATAAAGTGAGAGAGAAAGCGGGAGAAAGACAAACCAGATGGAATTCTTGATCCACTCCACTTGAAGAAGAAGAGTACTCTGGCTCCTTTTATCTGTCTTCCTGCTCTTTCTTGATGATAGACTCTGACTCGTCGTGTGTAGACAGTCGGATGGTGAAAGTACGGAGAAAGTGAAAGAGAAAGCATTCTTTCACTACATCCTTTCTTTCAACCTCTTACAAATTTATTTTTTCAAGAGAGAAAGAGACACGACTTAATAATCTTTATTAATCTAGAGAACATCTTTGCATACGCACTTTCTCTACGCATAATTTCCAGATGACTTTCTCTTTTTGGCTTTCTCCATGATCCACAACACCATTTAGCGGGTAATTCTCTAAATTTGTGAAGAAAGTTATGTATGTAACTTATGGTTGCGGGTTGTGGCCCACGAGTTTTGGCTTGTTGTTCGCTTTAAATTTCCATTTCCAAGTTTAGATGAAGAAGGACGACGACTCAAGAGAAAGTCATCTGATTAGTTTAAAAAAGAAAGTTCATTCACTTGACTCTTTTCCTTTATCTTTATATATACATACTTTGTTCATATTGGAAAGCACATGGGAGAAAGTCATGGGTGAATTTTAAATTTTAATTTCCGGCCTCAAAAATATCCATGGTAATTTTTTGTTCATTAACATTGTGGAGTAACTTTGTGGAGAAAGCAAATGTATGCATGTAAGGTACAGATGAAAGCACATCAAGTCAAGTAGTGAAAGCTTGCTTTCACTACTTGACAGGTGAACTTTCTCCGGAGAGGAACAATAGCAAGAACTGCTTTTGTCGCTTGTCCTCAGGAGAAAGTGGAGACAGTAAAGCGTCGGCACGTGCCACAGATATATATATATATATGTATACACAAATAAAATGAATATTGTGCCAGAAATTTGCGTAATTTTTGAAAATTTGGTACTGTACAAGTCCCGTTTTTAAACAAATATGAAAAAGTGAAAGTTTAAGTGAAATTTTTCTTGACAATATATTGCCTTCTTTTGTGAAATATTGCTGGGGCTATGTATATATTTTTTTTCCGCAGCAATTTACCCCGTGATTACGTACTTTCTCCACCGTTTTGGAGAAAGTTGGAGAAAGCACAAAAAAATTGCCCAAAGTGGCTTGAGGTGTAAAATTACAGGGTGAGAGAGTATTGTAATTTTCTTTTGACTTCTTTCTCCAAATGACAAAGTAAAATATCTGCGAACAACGCAAGGAATGGAAAAGCTCCAAGTAAAATTGACAATGTCTTTTTATTCCTTCGTTTTCCATTCCGCTGTATCGTGTAATCGTACGTAGTCACTACAATTTGCAGATGATGATAAGATTTTCGTTTTGACGCCTCAGTTTTTGGGGTGCCATGGTATACCGTACAATTTAATACAATACAATGCACATCCACAATTTTCCCCAAAATTACCATCCAGCAAAGAAAAATTAGGGAAATTGCCCATGAATCTTGAAAATGAGTGTCGTTTACTTTAAAGTGAAATAATGCATATGACACGTGTTAAAAAATTTTCCTCTAGTATCCAAATTCATGGTAAATTTTATTTTATTTGCATAAAATGTCACACGAGTTAAAAAAGAAAACCAGGGGTTGACTTTTTTCCGACTTTCTCCTGCTTTCTCTGTACTTCTACCTTCTTTAACTTTCTCCACTTTACACCTTTTTGATAAGCCCCCGTTAACTACCCATTAGGCTCGATGGGGGCAAAAAGAACCCCGAGGAAAGCAGATATCTGCCTTCTTTTAGTAGTACACTTGAAATTCCCCGACTAAGAATAAAACTAGTTCTTGAATTCTCTTGCTTTCTTTGCTTTCTCCGGAGTAGTTCTTTCAGTCTTCGCTTTTCTGTGCAGTTTTGCTTAAGCAATGCTTGTGCATTGTGCATGCATATTTTCTGACAATATACAGAATTCTAAGCAGAGAAAATGGTTAAATATGGTCCAATTCAACGCAGATTATAGCCCAGAATATTGGGTACATTATATATGAGTCTGCCTGCCTGAAAAAAAAGAGCAGACACGCAGTATACACTACACAGTACACACACTATAAAAATATCCTGGAGAAGGAGCCGAGAACAGGGAACAGCCAATGAAAATAAAATGAAAATGGAAATAAAAATATGGCCCACCGTTTTTATCCAGCGTCAAACCATGCTCGTGTTTATGTTCTTGTTCTTGCTTCCGTGTTTATACATACATGCATAGCTTTGCATACTTTTCATGGAGAAGCTGGAAAAGTGAGCAGGGAGAAAGTAAAACCCGACGAGGAGGAGAGAGGAGAAACGGGGGAAGGAATTGCACGCAAAATTTTTACGAGCCAAAATCCTCGACATTTTTCCGCTGCTCTTTCTCTCTCTCTCTCTTACTTTCTCTTGCTTTCTCTCTCCCATCTCGCAGTTGATTACAACTTCTCATGTATTTTAAGTTTTTATTCCCCTGGAGAACTTTCCATCGGAAATTTGAATAACTAAGTCGCTCCATCCTCAACTAGACTGCGTGCTTACTATGTACATACAGACTCTGTCGGATTAGCTCTCACTACTTTTAGCTGGAGAAAGTAGGGGAAAGCCTAAGTCTGCTTTCACTTTTGGTCTTTCACACACTGCTTTCTACTTTCTCCGTGTTTCCATTGCGACTACCATTTACAAGTTAATGGGCACAATTATTATTTTATCTGTAGTTGTACATACACAAAAAACAACAGCTCTTGCTTTCTCTCTGTTTGGTACATATCAAGAAACAAGGAGTAAGCAGATATGCTCATTTCCCCACATGGTTGTAAACTCGAGGAAATTTGAATAAGAATAAAAATCCACAGTCTGACCACCACTGTTTGTTTGTTTAAAGTTGTAATTTTAATCGCGGAAAAAAACAACAACAAAAACAACCGTAACAACAACAACAACTGGAATAAAAACAACATTACATCACATTTTCTCGAGACTCTTGCTACTTTACAGACGACGGAATTAATGTATGTATGTATAAATAGGGGATATTTAAGCGCATGACTTTTTATAATGCTTTCTCTTTGCTTTCACTTGAGTGAAAGTTTTTTCCCGGAATTTCTTTTTTTCTGAGGTTTACTTTGAGGGCTTTGTAAATATTTGTAGATTGTTATTTGCCCGAGTCTAAGACTTTCTTTTACATGTACTTATGCTCTTGAATAGTGGGAGAAAGTAGAAGAGAAACCGTTTTTGGAGAAAGTCATTATGTAAAGATAGGATTGTTGTGTATTGTGTAGTGGACTTGTACCTTGTTTTTATAAATAGGTATGTTTTTGCATGTGTCAAATGTAAATCACGAGGAGAAAGTCCCCAGTCAGACTTTCACTCGAGCAATCCAGTCGTTGAGCTATGTACACTATATACAATTGAGCGGAGAAAGCACAGTGAAAGCAGACCCGTAGACGAAGCAGGTAGACCGACAGACACGGGGCAACATAAATAAATGAATTCATATAAAGTGATGCGGGCACGTGTACATTTACGTGTTTGCTGGCTTTCCCTACGTGCACAATACAACATTACAATACAACATTATATAACAGATTGTCCATGGAGAAAGCGGGGAAAGTAGAATCAAAGTGAAAGTCGGGCTGGAGAAAGCAGTGGTATTAACAGTTGACAAAAGAGAAAGCAGAGAAAGCAGAAGAAGCTGGAGAAAGTAGATGCTGGAATGGTACGGTGTGGCACAATAAGTAAGCCAGCACATATGTTTTCTGGATTTCCCTGTTTCATGTGGCAACGTTTCCTACCACGAAATTTCCCATTTTCTCCAGTTCTCCAGTTTCTCTACTTTCTCCGTGCTTTCACTCCCGCACAGCGTCTTCTTTTGCTGGCGCAATTTCAAAATTTAATGCAATGCAATAAATTAAATTGAGTACATCAGTAGTCGAGAGATGCTCTGAGTCTGAGTCTGAGTCTGAGTCTGGCTCTGACTCTGTCCGTCGCTCGGCTTGTCCCTGCCGACAACGACGAATTATTTTGTCTTGCTTTCTCCGAGTCGAGCGATGAATTAATGGAACATGTGTTATGTCTATGCATACATGTGTAAGTTGGCCATACGGCCCGGATGTACAATGTATATTGTGTATATTTCGGTGAAAGCAAAATGTGACTAAACAATGTGCGGAATTTTTATATTGCTCCAATTTTCGGGTAATTTTGTGACAAACTACAGACACGGAGAAAGCATTGGAAGCGTGAAAGCAAGCAAAGCGGTGCATTGTATTGTATTGTGGAAAAAGACGGCAAAGATTTCCATAATATTTGCATGATTATTTTATTTGTGTATAATTTGATGGGACGTCAATCCAAGCGTCAATTGATGGAGCCTTTTGCCACTTACAGTTGACACACTTTTAATGTACATGCACTCACTAGGTTTGCAGCAGCTTTCTCCAGCCGTTTATGCATTTCACTTTCACCAGCGAGAGAAAGTAAACGGGGAAAGCGGCAAACATGCAATCAGTTTGACGCACTTTGTTTCTTTACATCTAAATTGGAATCTAACTTGAATTGGAATTGGAAGGCGAGACGGGGCAGGGCAGAAAATTTGCAGGTTCTACAAAATGGCAAAAAATTTGCACTTTGAGGATAAATAAAAGCTGATGAAATCTGTAATTTAAAAAAATGTTTTAGTGCACTATAATTTGATAAAAAATAATACAATAAAGAAGC
>JAQIVE010004826.1:0-13880 GCA_034698285.1 Sminthurinus bimaculatus | reverse complement strand
TAATAAAAACAATAATTTTACCAAATTTATCGTAAATTTACCATTACGAGGTACAAAAAATATGGTAAATTTATGGTGATGTTTTCAACTTCGCGTTTTTAGGGCTACACATAATATTATAGGTGTACATTTAATCCACATTCTACATGTGTACGCAAGTATTGTCAATTAAAAGTGTCAGGTGCGCATATTGTACATATAAGTATGTATGGATATTTGCATGTGCGTCAGTGTTGATACTTACACATTTAGCTATTGTCACACGGGGAAAATCACCAGAAGCATTTAGAGTTAAACCACAGAACACAGAACTTACCCTTTAAGTATGATGTCAAGTTAACAGTAAACAAATTAGTATTGCTGATAGATGGATATCGGATATACATCAAATCAATTAACCGCACAGCACACCATTCAACTGATTCAACATCATTATGATGAACCAATTGACCAACAAAGTTCATTTAATGCATTTATATGGTATCACATCATATATATATATACAATGGGTTATCCTTTATATTATGCCGTGTGTTATATGCATGAAAATGTTCTCATTTGTACACATCAAAGTAACCAATTAGTTATCAGTGTTATACGTACAATATATTATTTTATGTGTGTGTATCATCATTCATTAAGGTAATATTTATTATTACTTACGCCATGACTTTGATCACCATACATACAGTGGTTGAGCATTTATGTATTTCCAGACGAAATATCACATACGGTATATAGTAGAGTAGAAAATAGTGATAGTGATGATGAGACAGACAGGTAAATTGTAAATTTTAACTTGACTTGGATACTTACAAGTCAAACCATACACATACCTTTACATTACGATTGTTGAAGAGTTACTACAGTTCGTAATAGTGACAGAGTTAGTCGCAGCATACACATTTTTCTTGCTTCGAGTATTCAGTATTCAGTCGTTCTCAGGCATTCAAAGCCAACAGAACAGAAGTTAAGCACACAGGCAAGAATCCACATTCAACAGTGAGAGTCCCTCACAGCTCGCACGTGTATGTGTGTGTATATGTGTCATTGTCCGTGTCAACTTTTAGTTCACTAAAAACGCTTTTTCTACTCGTTCGTTTTTTGTTTTATATAATTTTTAATTTGTGTACATGCCCATGCCCCTATGCATGACATGCCACTTGATCTTATTAACCTTAGTTAAACAACATTTTGTTAGTCAAGTCGATTGATTTATTACCCTTTAGAAAACGGCAGGTGAGCAGTTGGAATATTTGTGATATGCCGCACTCAGACAATAGTCAATAAATTTTACATATTTACAGTGTCAGTTCTCAATGATCTTCCATTGAGAAGTTAACCAAGTTAATCGTAACATTATTGTGATAACATACCTACAGATCAGAAAATCGAACTCGTTCGTTGCAGAGTTAACAATACATCATATGTGGTGTACGCAATACGCAGCATAATTTTATGTATAACCAGTCACCTCTAAAGCTTCCTACAAACTATCAAAATACAACGCTGCGATCTTCATAAGTATACAGTATACACACACATTGTCCTTTTCGACGCTTCCGTGTTATGCTGATGACGCTTTAAAAATTTCCAGCTTAACAAAATACGAATACGAATAAAATTTAAAAAAGAAAATTACAAGATACTCTAAAGTTACTCGTGCAATTAGGAAAAAAATCCGGTGTTTACTTTTAACAGTTGGCAGTACAATTTTTTACGTGTTCAGCTGATTTGTGCCATGGGACAAAACATTATACATACATAAATAACTAACTAACTCAATACCACTCAAATCATCACTCTATTGAATATTAAGTGAAGCCAACTCTGTCAAAGGTACAGCAACCCTAATACAAACTATGTATTATTTAATTATTTTTCATTATTTGTATCGTGTTATCTTCTAACCTTTCACGGACGACATTCAAAGTTTTCAGAAAGTTATTGCGAGTTTTCCATAAGATATGATCAATAGTACATAATGCATACATACATAGCTATGTAATTATGAATTCTATTATTACTTGTCTTGGCATATATGCATACATAATACTGTCTTTTGCGCTTTGTTTGAGGCGATCGACATTTTTACACAGTCAACAGTGTAATAGCTTTTATAGTAGATATTAAACAATAAAAAATATGCATTTCATATACAACCAGGCAATTTTGGAGCTAATATTATTTGTGAATCTTAATTGCTGTTACAAAAAATGAGTTCTCATTGGTATCTTTGGTCTAAAAGAAGGCAAGGAATTTAGATAGACCAGTTCTAATTATTACGTAATTGTTTCCGGTCATCAAAGAGCCCATTAAAGCTGATATAAATACTTACACTCTTAACCAGCAGAAAAATGCACAGGGTAGTTTCTGCAATCCATTTAGCATATTTAGTAAGAAGTGCAAATAAATGCTGACGAAGCACATTTTTTTATTTTGAACTTTTTGTCCATGTGCATGAGGACAGCTACCAGTTTTTTGCATTTAAATGTTAATTTAATGTTCTTGGAACTTCACCTTTGTACATACTTTTACATTTGATTCCCATGTATTTTTTTGCAATATACCCAGAACTTATATTATGTATTCATACTATATATTTTATCTTGCTCATATGCAACGCTTATGTCTAAAATATGTAATGTATTATGCTTTTTTTATTTGGAACGGATTAGGGCTGTAGGCTCAAAGGAAATATACGTCAATGGGGGGTTAAGGATAAATATATATTGTGGATTGTCTAGTTCCAAGTAATGCAGTATCCTCATAAAAATGTACACAGCATAACATGTACAATGTACATATTATATCTCTTCACCAGAATCCCACATTTTAAATAAATGCAAGCTTGCCTGCGTCTATTGCTAATTTTTTGTTTACCTCTCTTTTTCCATACATGTGTTTATTGTGTATTCATACCCTTCACACATGTACATATGTAGGTATGTCTGTGACTACTGTTGACTGAACGGGGTGAGCGAGTAGTTCAAATGTGATTGTATCGGCAGAGTAATTGTAAATTTTTAAGTAGAACATCAGATGGGCAAAACGTGGTATGGGAGATATACCTATATGTATGTGTGTACAACTAATAAGCACACGGCATAATAGTAAAAGTGTAAAACTCTCTCAAAGCTCAAAATGCTCATCCTCAATATGTGCATCCTCCTCCGTTTTTGTTGTGGTCACCTCTCTCTCTCTCTCTCTCTCTCTCTCTCTCTCTTTCTCTTCCTCTCGCACAATTTTTTGCTCGCGCTTTTTTGGAGGAAACACCAACTATGTATATATGTATATGCATAACCTAGTATGATAATAACAATACTCTTTATTTACCTACATGGTGAACCTTTTTACTATACATTTGACTTACCTTTTCAAGCCTTGTTGTGTATCAGTTTCTATTTATATAATGTGAGTAACATTGCATATTATGATGCATGTGCCTATACTTTTTATACAATTTTTTATTTATCACTACACTTTTTATATTGAGCTGTAGTTATATATTATTCGAACAAAAGCAGAGCTCAGCAGGGGTGAACTTTATACATTTTTATACATGGACGCAATAATAAATGTATTATTATAATACACAATACAATATTATGCTTAAACATTTGAGTGCAGAGTGCAGAGCCAGCATTAGTTGTATGTTGTATCACACCTGTACAAAAAGATCCCATATGCGAATTTCAGTTCCAAGGCATAACATATTAAGGTGCCATAAAGATACAAGCTGAAAGTACCGAATTGGCAAGCGCCTTATCTATGCATACATATCTACTGCATACTGACAATGAGTAGTGATGCCACTATTTTTTTCGACTCGTTCCACCAGCACCCCAACACTCACATATAATATATACAATACTACTTAAGTATGCAGTGTATACAACCTATTGAAATGCACAGGGTGAAAACTCCACAGTATATCTGAAATCAGATAATGTACTACAAAAAAATATCTTTAGTACATGATATGTACTTCGGACTTGATGTTTACGATGAAATTTCAAACTAGACATTTATTTTTTCTTCTCGATGTTATCAGAAAATACGAAATACGAGCGAGTGTATTATATTTTATTTGCCTCCAGCAACTATACACACTAATAATGTAGTCAAAAAGTACGTAGCTATGTATATGTGCATTTCGTTTCCCTGTAAGGGTAGCATACGACAAAGTTAAGCCGTGATTCATAATATTGATTGGAGCCTAGCTTAACATATTATATCTTTGGATATTCTGATTTTGTCTCCCTTTCTTCTTCTCATGTACATATATCTAGTAATGATATGTAGTATCATTGAGGTATAAATTCTAGTAAACTTATTGCATATTGAGCTATGTACAATAAATACCTATACACATAAAATGTGAACTGCATGTCATGTCATGTCGTTGATGGACAAGTCATGCTCATGTTCTTTCATGATTCTTATGAACTTTATGAGCCTTTTCTCTCTTCCATTCTGTACACTCACTTTCTATGGCCATTCTATTTTGCATATGATTTTAAACCACAAAATGCTCCATACCCTTTGATGACAGGCAGATCGAGAGTGTAATTTGCAGCATTTCAATTTGATGCATTTAACCTTACACACCGATATAGACTAATCGTGCACTTTGTAAAGCCCGAAGAGAGGAAATTTTCCATGTCAGTTCTCGATTTATAAACCTCTCAACTTTCAGTTTACGATGAGTGTACAGTGCACACAGGTTAGGTTAGGATGAGTGCACAGTGTACAGTGCACACAGCATATTATTTACACAGTGAAATTGTACCTAGTTTGATGTTGATCCACTTCGGAAAATGAATGGTATCAATTTGGCGAGCAAAGAAGGCTTAAATGATATACTAATCAGCTCAACTTGATAGTTTGTGAGTTGGTGTCTTGTGTATAACTATGTACAATGTACATACATACATACATAGATTCGTATAATGTTACAATTTACAATCGACACAATGTAAGTGTTTTATACATAAATTGAGGATTGAGTAAAAGCTTTTCCGTTCTTCTTTTCTATTTTCCTCGAACATGAAAAAGCCCACCACTGCATATTGCACACTGCCATTTCAGTTGTATTTTGTATAGGTATTTGTCTCATTTGTATCACTGCTCTCTTTCCACTTTTGGTTTGTTTTGGTGAACTTGTAAGTTGTCTGTGGAAGACAAGGGAGAGAGAGAGAGAGAGCCGTGGAAAAAATACTGAATTAAAATGAGGAGATGAGTGAGTGAGCTGAGAACACAATGTGTGTATGTCTGTATCAGTTAACACATGAATTGAACCATATGACGCCATCATACATCATACATACACAGTTAAAGTTAAGCAGCATGCGCTGCATGGAATGAAGTTTGTATTTATTACAATACGGAGGATACTTTATAGTCAACTCTCTCATCGAATTCATCAGTGCAGTATACATAGTTATTACACATTTTTGTCATACTATGTTCACTAGCTATTTAATTTCATTGTTTAGGTTGAGTATCTTATAAATTCAGCGTATGACACACATCAAAGATACCTATAAGTAGATATTTGATGTACATCTACAATCTAATAGACCTACCTACTTAGTTTTTACCTTTCAGGACGTCATCGTTTTCAGTTGCTCCTTCAGATTTTGATAGTATTAACGGTAAGCTGACGCTAAAACGGTGCATTATGATATTTATTATGCTTAGTTCCCCACAATCACTGTAATGTACACTGTAGTCTGTAGTTTGAAACGTGGAATTTCTGAAAATGAATTTTGATGGGGGGAAATTCCACCTGGCTGATCAACTTTGTCTTCAAAGAAAAAGTTAAAGAAAGCAAAAAACAGTACAATTAAATTAAAAATGATAACTTACACCCAGACTCTAGATGATCTAGAGAACAAGTAATGTTATATGTATGTATATGTGATATGTGGGTAATTTTGTGCAAGGGTTAAATATGCTTGTATAAAGGTACCCTCAGCCCTTATGAATCACTGATGAATTATTCTCGAGGCTCATAAAGGTTAAGGTCCCCTTTTTATGTTACATACATTGAGGCTGTAGTACAAGCTACAAGCACAATGGATCATGTGTATCATGTATAGTGTATTACAAACCAACGGACCAATTTGGACCTATACAAAAAAAGGAAAAAGTAAATGACAAAAACTTTTGTCATTAAAATTACGATGAACCCGTGGTATTAGTAGGGTATGCATTTTGCGCATACATAATACTGTGGAAATGTAATAATATGGATAGCTCTATTTGTGAAAGCTTTATTTTGGAAATTTTGTGCAGGATTAGTATGCGTAAAATATGATGACAGCTTTGGAATTTTCCAAAAATTGGCCTACAAGTTTGTCCTTTACTCAAAAATTTGTAAAATTAGTCATCACACCCGTATCTGTAAATAGTGATCTTGTGGAACTATATATGTTGAATTGCAAATTACACTGTAATTGTACTGTGATAAAAAAATGAGTCCTAGTACCATTTTTCGAATATTTATTTAAAACATCATTTATATTGGTTTTCACACTAATATATGTATTAGTTCGTGTTAGTTTTTTACGACGTCATCTCATGTAAATTTACACTTGGCGAATCGTATCGAAAAATCCGTAAAGCTAACGGCACGCGCAAAGCCACGTTCCAATGTACATTAAACATAATATTATATGTATGCTGTATGTATTATGTATATTTAGAAGGAAGCAGCAAGCGCAAAACCAATAAAAGTCTGTGATTTTTTCCAATGTAAGTTTTCAAGCGTCTATGCATGTAATGTGTAAAGCATATTTATGACGTTTGTGAACGATAAACGCTCAGAGTGTGAATTTTTACGGTTGTCTAACGAAGATAATGACTCTAGTCTATTCAATCCCACAGTCCAATTCATGAGAATTGAACAAAAACCATTCAGGAAGAAGTCAAAATTATAATATTTATAAACTATGAGCAATTAGCATCGACTGAATTGAAAAGGAAAATTATGGTTCATGTCTTTATTTACGGCAAAACTCGCAATCAAAATCAAACAACAGCAACATTTATCACAAATATATTACGCTGTGTAAGCACTAAGCACGCTTAAAAACGTACATGCAACAAAAATCGCAGACGTTTTTTATTTGTTTCGCAGCTTTTCCCTAAACATTTGCTCATCAGCATGTATTATACACAAAGATAGTACAGGTGAACTATTTATATTTCTGATGCACAGGGAAAAGCATGAATAGACTTTTAAACACGCTGGGATCAACAGAAAAGAAGCCACGAGAGGGGAAAAATTGGTGGTAAACGCTAATGGATTTTAACTTTCATTTTTCTTGCAGATTCCAACACTTCGGTGGCATGCCGGTATAGCCAAGTCAAGTAGTAAAGCTAAAGACATAATACAGCAAGCAATAATTTGACCAGTAAACATGGCGAAAAAAGGCTTCAATTTACGGATGTGTGTAGGAGGGAATGTTCTCACGATTTTGACCGTTTTGGGGGTTTTTGGCGGAATTGCGCTCGGGCTGATTCTTAAAGAAGCCAAAGATAATTGGACTCCACGTGAAATCTCTTATGTGAAGCTGATCGGAGACTTGTTTCTTTCAATGCTGAAAGGTCTCATTCTACCCTTGATCGTATCATCTCTGGTTGCTGCTGTCGGGTCTCTCGATTTGAGTTTGAGTAGTAAAATTGGTGGCCGAGGAATTGCTTTCTACATGTGTACAACTGGTAAGCTATAAAAGTACTTGAAAATTGAATACGTTAGAAAAATCTGATGCGAAAAATTAAAGGGTTACTTTGTATGAACTATTTCTTTCTCTCAGTTCTGGCCATCATTTTGGGAATTATTCTCGCCGTGACTATTCAACCCGGAAAAAGAAGCACAGCAGATGAAGATACCGAAGAAAAAGAAATGGACCCTGCTTTGATTGAGGATACCTTGCTGGATTTGGTCAGGTACATAAAATATTTTGTGGTTGTTTGATGAACTTTTAGCATGCCGTATCCCAATGAGTCCAACAAGTAAATTCGCCTTTTTACTCCTTTTTTTTCAATTAAAAGCTTGTTTCAAAAATCAATTCATGATTTCCGACTTTTGTGTTTTCAGAACAATGTTCCCTCCAAATTTGGTCCAAGCTACGCTTAGTCATGTAAGTTGAACGAGGACAATTAATTACAAATTACAATCAATTAGTTACAAATTTTTCACAAAGTGCAATAGCCGGACATGTCATCTATCCCTTGGCTGATGTTGTGTACAGACTACATACAGTACATTACATACTCATCTCTTTTTTCTCAAAACTAAAGCAAAAATCAAATAGAAAAGTACGAATCATTCTCAAATGACAACAATTGTGAGATTCTCCAGTACGACACAAAATTTTAGTTCATTTTGACTCTTAGACAGATCAGACAGATTCAATCAGATACATGCATCGAAATGTGTAAAAAATGTCCCTGAACTTGATACTTAGATCACTGAAAAAATGTATGCATGTGTTCAAGTGTATAATATTATGCATTTAATTCAACATAATAATATTACTATTATTGATGAAAGTTCTTTCTTTTATAATATTATGCACTACACTTTTTCCTTGCATCAATGGATTCTATTATTGTATTGTTCTCCTCTTTTTGCAAGTAGCAACAGAGAATGAGAAGTACCTATTTAGGTACATATTGGTGACATTGAAACTTTCAATCTTTTTTATTGTTGTACATATACAGCTCTTAATAGTATTGTTGTTAAATTAGATTGACAAGGAAATGAAATAGGCCCATTGTACATTGTTACATAACATTTTTATTACCGTGTCATGATGTCTCAAAAGGTAATAGGTACAACATTCGACAGCCGAATACATAATCAATACATATAATTCGTACATTGTATAATGTACCTTGTACCTATATCCTAGCATCTTCAATAGCGTGTGTATAAAATTTTAAAATATAGATGCGCAACAAAATTCGTTTCAAGCCATTTAATAATTTTGTACATCATTCAATGTGTATAGTGCTCCGATTTTTAATCAAGCGGAACTCCCAACTTACATATGTATGTTGTACACAAAGAAATGAGAGTGGGTTGTATTAGTAGGCAGTATACAGTAAGTCTAAAGTTAAATAACATAATAAACTGCTGACAGGTTACAAATTTTCCAATTTCCAAACTTCAAGCTAAACGTCTTTTGAATTTTGAAAAATATTTTAAAATTAGATACGCTGTATTTACATTTGATGCAAAATAGAAGATGTAATAAAGTGCCGATGAAAATTTAAAGTCACCTTCGAATAAGTCGAATTACGTACTTGAATAGTAAATTGACTGTGACTTCTTAGAGATGACATGTCTTGCACCTATGAATGTAGTTTAGTTCAAAATTATAGAACCACGTATGCATAAAAAGTAGAAGAGTCCTACTGATGTAATTTTTTGCTTTCCTCTCCAGTACAAGACCAAGCTCGTTTTGCCGATAAATGGAACAAATGGTACTAACGTTGATTCGGAAGCTAAAATTATATTCTATAATAAATTCTAGCATTTTTCATGGGCAATTGTAAAAAGCACTTGCAAAACAATATACTTATTGCAGTTGAATATTAATTTTGATTTTATAATTGATAATTTTCAGACACGGCTTATATAGACTACGATATGAAAGAAACCTTTGAAGAAGGAACAAATATCATGGGACTTGTCGTTTTTTCAATCGTACGAAATTATGTTATGCATATCTACGTACAAAAAAAAACTAAATCTAATTCTTACTTGTAACGTATTTAGTCGTAAGTACTTTTACAATCAGTTCAATTGATTGTAATTCTAGGTTCTCGGAGTTGCCCTTGCCAAGTTAGGTGACAAAGGGAAGGCTCTGCTTAACATGTTTCAAGGTCTCTCGGAAGCCATGATGCTTATCACTGGTTGGGTCATCTGGTTCTCACCCATCGGAGTCGCATTTTTAATTTCAGGCGAAATTCTCCGTATTGACGATTTTGCACAAGTTTTGGAGTCTCTAGGATTATATTTTGCTACGGTTATTGCCGGATTAGTAATTGTAAGCTTTCTGCGCAAAATTTCAACCGTTTTTCGTTTCTTTTAGGCCAAATAATCGACTGGTTTCATTGTAAATGTGTGTAATAAACTTTAATGATACTTAATTTCAGCACGGATTCATTGTTCTTCCATTACTCTTCTTCATCCTCACAAAAAAACTTCCATTCAGATACATTGCAAACATGACTCAAGCTATACTTACAGGTGCGTCAAACAATTTCATTCCACAGCGAATGATGATTATATGAGCTCTTTCACATTATTACGTTCAAACTTTTCAGTTTTTAAAAAGTGGTGTTTTGTTGTTTAGCTTTTGGAACTGGATCAAGTTCAGCCTCACTTCCAATTACTATTAAGTGCCTTGAGGAAAATAATAATGTCGACCCCCGTATTTCCAGGCACGCCAATTTTAAATAATTTGAATTGAGCATTTTTTAAGCGTGTATAGGCATTTTAACCTTGCAACTTGCAACGATTTAATCAATCAATTTACAATCTCCAGGTTTCTGCTTCCTATTGGAGCCACGATTAACATGGTAAAATTTTAACTAATGTATATGCTTAATTTTTTTTACGTAAAAATATTTATTTTGCAACCACTGTAGTTGGTGTTTTTTCTGTTTTTTGAATAGGATGGAACCGCACTTTATGAGGCAGTGGCCGCAATTTTTATAGCTCAGCTAGTTGGAATTGATTTAAACGTTGGAAAAATCATTGCCATTTCCATCACGGCGACAGCTGCATCAATTGGAGCTGCTGGAATTCCTCAAGCTGGTCTTGTAACAATGGTTATGGTTTTGTCTGTCATTGGTCTTCCAGCCCATTATATTTCATACATTGTCCCCATCGACTGGCTTTTGTAAGCAAAAAATAATTTCTCTTGATATCAGTTATCAGTTAGGATGAAAACTCAATCAAATGCCCAGGCGTTTGTTTGCAAAATCTTTGAGCTGGGACGAAACGTTTATCATGCTTTCTCCATTTACTATAATGGGAAGAGAAAAGGACGCTCATTTGAAGCTGGACTTGTAATTGAGTTTTTACGCCAACCGATTTAATTACTTTCAATATTATACACATTATTATTGGCAAAATAAACATGATCTCAAAGAACGTTGCTCATCTTCAGGAGAAAATGAGAATTTTACAATAATATGCGTATGAAAGTTGACGAACTTGTATTAATTATTTGTATTTTCTTATGTAATTTAGGGATCGATTTAGAACGGCCATCAATGTGTTAGGAGATGCTTTTGC
Source organism: Sminthurinus bimaculatus (assembly GCA_034698285.1). Classification (NCBI taxonomy): domain Eukaryota; kingdom Metazoa; phylum Arthropoda; class Collembola; order Symphypleona; family Katiannidae; genus Sminthurinus; species Sminthurinus bimaculatus. The sequence goes on along the minus strand of JAQIVE010004826.1, from coordinate 2,560 downwards.
AGCAGGCGTTGTCAACCATCTCAGGTTCGTGATTTTATGTGTATAAATTTCAGGCATTTTTCGTAATTTGGACTTTGAAAAATCTTTTAACTTTTAACTAATCTTCTTATTTTTGACTTTACAGTCAGGAAGAACTCTCTAAGCTCGTCCCCCTCCTTCCAACAACTGTATCTGAAAGCGAAGAAACTGAACTTGAGCACGTCAAGGTCAATGGCCCCGGAACTCATAAAAAAGCTGAGCAGGAAAATCAGGGTTTTGAAAACGAGTATTAAATAGAACAATAATGTTATTAGTAATTAGGATAGTAGTAGTTATATTAAGTACAGTTGGAACCTGTCTGAGATATTTTACTCATTATTACACTACCGGATACCGGACAAGACTTCCGTATCTCTGAAGTAAGTTCAAGCTTCAAGAAAACCGATGGATTTGCTAAAAATTGACGGGGGAGAACGAAGTCCAGTACAAAAATGATATACTGCGTGTATACTTTGCTATTACCGTTATGTATTTAGTACTTAACCAGATAATTTATACACTGTACTTATTACTTATACATAGCACAATAATACATATGTGTAGTATGTAGTATGTATTCTTCCCGCAAGCCACCGTCAACAATTTTTTATGCAAACATTTAAGATATATTAGGTACACAGTGTTAATTTATGGCTTAGAATAATAACTCGTGATTTCTCACGTTTTCCCAACGTCTTCCGAAAAATTGTACTTCATAATTCTCGTATTCATCATGAAACTGAAAAAATAACTAATATACATGCATATAATTTTAAGCCTTACTGAATTCTGATCGCCTTAAATTACACATTTTATAAGTATTTCTCACATTCTGTATTCTGATCGCCTCAAATTACACATTTTATAAGTATTTCTCACATTCTGCATTCTGTATAGTCTACACATGGTTGTTTTCAAGAAGCAATCACATGTAATGGAGGTACTTATTAAGCTCCTTGTAACTAATTTGTATTGATATGGCGATTATATTTGCTTGTATTACTGTGAAGTATCGTTTCGCCTTTCGCCTCAAAACTTGATATTCCTTTGAGGTGGCATTTAAACTTACTTTAGTATTTTATACATTAATGGTGTACAGTGTACAGTGTACACACTGACGAGAATATTTGCCTTGTTTTTTACGTCGGCAAGTCTCCGTGGCTACTGCAGAATCTCTACATACGTATCAGATCATGCTTTAGAAGGTGAATCTGCAGTAACTAAGGAGATTTGAAAATGTACACAGGGGAGTAAACCACAAAGTAAATATGCTCCGGTGTACCTGTATTAGAACTTATGTTAAAATAGTAAATAGTATTAATCTTTATTTGAGTTTAGGAAAGTTTTGAGTGTTGCTTATATGTATGTAATATGTATATGTGTAATGTGTATGGATGCTGAATGTGCACCGGTTACCGGTTTTTGACGGTGAGAAAGCTGCAGTCAGTATTGTTAGTCCAGGAAAAGTTGACAGTTTGATGTTAGGTTTATTGTTATTGTACTATGTGTTGTATTTATTTTAATTGTTTTCTTACACATATTATTATTCCTTATTTTCAAACTTAAGAAGCAAACTATGAGTTAATTATACTATACGAAAGTATTAAATGAAAACTATTAAATGTATATGAATAAAAAAACGAAAAATAATTCCGCTGTCTTTTGGGTTCATTTCAATGTCATTTAGGGTATTCGAAAAGCTTATGCTGCGTCTTTCAAATCAGCTTGACTTTATTTTACAAATATTTAAATGTTTAGTCATGAATAATATAAAAAGTAAGTAAGCTATTTTATTCATGTATCTATATGATACCCCCGGGTGTTCAAAACACCAACCAAATAAAACTTTAATACAAAGGAACAAGAGGCAAGAGGCCGGAGCAGTCAGAAATTGGATAGAAACTTCAACAAAGACTGCGTATCGAAGTTGAAATGTGAGTCAACGGAAGAATAAAAAGAAGATGCACACAGGAAGTAAAACAACAGAAAGTAACCAAACAGACCGAAATTCACAGAGTAGCGGAAAATTCATTTCACTGTGCATGTCATGTTGCCATTCTGCCTAGCTCGATTTTATGTACAATATACTTACATACATACATACATTGTATATTACAAGTATGTATGGATGTTGTTCGTTCTCTAGCCTTTTGACGCATTTCTTTCCTTTGGTATCGAGTTATAAATATCTCCCCACGAAGAATAAAAAGTACAATAGGAAAACAAATACGTACACAAATTATGTACAAAAAATGGGTTTGTTGCAGTTGGTTTTCAAGTTTTTCTCTACATTTTCCTCCACACATAAATAAAACACAGGGAATGACAGTCCTTTACGCACACTGAGAGAGATTCAATTTGAACCCAAAGCAAAGAGTTGAAGATCTTGAGGAGAGAGAAAAGACAAGAAAATACATAACATAATATGTATGTAATACATACTAGGCGGGAACCCATCCCTACTAAAATAGCAAAATGTACATGTAAATGTACAGTAAAATGTAAGATTTTATGTAGCGAAGATGTCAAAATGCACAGAATC
>JAQIVE010004825.1:0-13882 GCA_034698285.1 Sminthurinus bimaculatus | reverse complement strand
GGAAATCTGTAACGTTATCATAATTTTTTACTTTTACTATAGTAGTTGATCACAAAAATATCTTGATTACTATTGACGTTTTACTATTTACTATTGTACTGTGCTATTTTGTCTGCATTATGTATACAGAAAATGAGTGTTGTGGAATACATACGGTGCTGTTTATATAATATGATATACATACAGGCTATTGTCGTTATTGTAGTGTACGGTAGGGTAACGGTATGTTAAGTAAAATTTAATTTTATGCCGTTTAATAGCAGCTGAAAGTTTCTTGAGATTCTTCATTATCATCATAATGAAAAACTTTGGATTAAATATGTAGTATTTTATGTGTTTGTTATAAATATATATTTCTTTTCAGTGATGCCTAAACATTCTATCATAATCTGTTTTCATAATCTGTTACAAACTATTGAGAGTTTTTGACACGTTTTTTATCAGCTATAACATATTTATAATGAGAGATTTGACAAAGTATATATCAATTACAATCTATTGAGAGTCTTGACACGGTCATCATTTTATATCTTGTGATTATGTTTGACTACAACGGCTTTTTTCACTATTTCCTTTTTCTACTTTTTTCAGTGACGCTAAACTTACAAGTCTTATACAGTCTTCATTCAAATACATCGTTGCGGATCTAATATACATATAATCAGATATACATAAGAAGCTACACGGAAAAATTGTTACCATAATGTGTATAATGAAGATATTTTGAATATTATTTTGTATTACTCATAAAACATGAAAACTATTTTATGTTAGATCGACTTTGTCAAATTAACAATCAAGTAGTCCATCATTCATTCAAATAGTTATAAATAATTGTACGAATAATATCAAAATCGGAAGGATATTTCATGTGGTTACAGTGAGTTACATAATGGGTATATGGTATATATATAAACATCAGCATTACGGCATTTTCTCTGTTTACTGCTTAAAGTGTGGAATATGGAATATATTAGTATCTGTCGTAAAATGTAATACTAGTAATATAAGACGGAAAGTTTTAAAACACAACATCAGCTTCTGCATTACCTTTTATGTGAAAATAAAACCAAGAACAAAAAATCGTAGTGAAATACGGAGCATGTAGTATTTCTATCAGTTATTCTAGTAAGTTTCTCAATGACTATAATACCAACAATGTTAATTAATGTATTCGCTGATCCTACATATTTAAATTATACACATATATAAGAATAACACTGTTTTAAACTAATTCGCAACCAAGCGACAACTAAATTAAAAGATTGTGCCGGTTTATCATAATTAATATTAGAGAGAGGTACCTACAAGTCGTAGACTAAATCGATTTCCTAGATTAGATATTGCACTAAACTTAAATTAATTTCTAATTACGAAGTCTTATGAATATACATAATATTATTCATTTCAAAAACTACTTTTAATAACTAGAATAGTTACGAATAGTAAATATTAGTAGTAAATAAATCATATAGTGACATTAATTAATTAGTATCATTAGTGTTAAACGTAATGACTATTTTCACGTTTCTATATTTTTATGTATTCTTCCTTGGTATTTTTACATAATCTTGTATTAAAGGTAAAAATATAGCCTTTTCTTTTTTTCCCCATCATAATTGCCCCACCAAACCAGCACCAAATATGACGCAAATTATTAGAAGATGATAAATTTTAGCATTAGTTTACAAAATTGATCACAAATCGTATACCTAGTGTGTATAGTGATATTATGGTTACTAATAACTAATTACAATACATTTAATATAAGTTGCATAGTTACACTACACACCGTTGTGTAAAGTCTCTCTAAGGTTTAGCCGTAGTACATTAATTCACAATTTTAGATAGGATACGCGATAACTTATTAACAAATAACAATTAATAACATATGACTATATAAAACCCACAATTCATTTCAATTCATTTGAGAATCGCCTATTACAACTTTTACATTAATCATAGAACTTAACTGTAATCACGATGATCATGGTTTGTAGTCTACTTAAACTATTAACGTGATGAAGAAAAAACAAGAATCAAGAAACGTAACATTGAAGGGAAACAGTTAGTTATTCATAGTAGAATAATCTGTATAGTAAACTATACGTATTCGTAAGCATAGAGGGATAAGGGAGAGGAAAATTATCACATGATGTCAAAGATATACTTTACCTATCAATTATCTTATACTTGCGTGTAAATTTAGAGTAGATTTTCCTAATTCTCTTTTGGTTTGAAGCTTGCTAAACACGTTCCAAAATCTTAGAGTCTCGTCTCCTGCCCCAGTTACAATAGAACTTCCATCGGGACTCATAGCCAAGTACAAAACTCGATACGAATGTCCAGTAAGCTTAGTAACTTGTTGCAATGTTGGGTATTTCCATACTAGGATTTGATTTTGAGAATAGCCATGAGTGCTCACCTATCATGACAATAAAAAGAAAGAAATTAGTACCAAAGTCATGTTTATCATACATTTGTATACTTATGTATACATTATACATGCATATACTATACATGCACACAAAATACATACATATATTGTTTTCGCCTTTTCTAAAAAACATTTACAATGTACATATATATGTGCAGCTCCCATTTTTCTAAACTATTATATAAAAATAATGAAACTACAATAGAGAAGACAGATTTATTCATTCAGTCTAGTCACTATAAAAAGTAAGCATCTCTCCACCACATTCTATTCTCTTTCATCTCTCTCATCTTGTTTCCCTCAAGTATCTTATATCTTATGCATTTATGGCTTTCTCAAACTTTTTTTTCTAACATTGCCTTCTTCTTCTTCACTGCATGCAATTTTGTTCATGCTTAGACTTCAGACAAGTTTTTGACTTTGCCCAAGGTCATAAGCTATAAAATACACTTACATACAATGCAAAGTGTAGTTGCAACTGCGAAAAAAAGATGCTGGAACTATTGCAAAGAGAGTACAAGCGTAAATTATCTTTCTTATACAGTCGCGTTTTGTTTTATATTCATCATCATCGTCTTATAACGAGGTACTTTTTCTATCTCTATCTTCATACATGTATATATATGTGCATACAAATCTTTCAGATAGAAAACAAAATAGATGAAACTGAGAAACAAGATAGAAAGATGAGGAGAGCATAACTTGGAGGCTAGAAAAATGGTTTCTATTTTTTTATGATCACTTACGAGTTCTGAAGTGTGTTTGGACCAAGCTAGATTACAGACTTGACTGCCTGTATCAATCGTCTGAATAGATTGACCTGTGAGAAGTGTATTCCAGAAACGAATACAGCGGTCTGCAGTTCCTCCACCACTGGCTAATAATCCGTGATGATGAGGTGACCAAGCAATTGCTACAAACAAAAATGAAAAAAATGAACACATTTAATAACTAATTTTCATTGTTAAATATGTACATATTATATAAAAATGTACTCATTTTTACAGGATATACTTGACTTGGGTATAACTACAAGACGTAATTATACAACTGTAGTCATAGCATCACTGGCTTTTTAAAGTTATGTATTAAAATAGAACTTTTAGCAAAAACTAATACATAGATGGAACTTGTAAAACTATCTGTACTTATTAATGAAGATGAAACAAGCTATTCTGTTATTTTATGTTTTTTTGTTAAATCTCTGTTCTCACAATTTACAGACTCACGTCATGCACGAATTGCAATGAGTGGGAATGAGACGATGTACATACTTGGTTATTTTTCTGACTTTTACCATTTAGTGCAAGGTGAGACTTGCATATACAATATTTACAGTGAAATAAAATCATATTTATTATCCCACAGTTCCAGCCTATTATTTAATGCTCATGATATAAAGTTTGGCCTGAATCCCCTCTTCTATAAAATTGAAGTTCAAAGTTTATTATATCTTGCTATTGCAATTACGTATATTTTGTTTTGATAATAGTATTACCTTTGACTGCTGCAGTATGTTCATCATAAGTCTGCACTGGTGTATTTGACTGCATATCCCAGACGAAAAGTCTATTGTCATTTCCCCCGGATGCTAGATGCTGATTATCTGGACTCCATTTTAAACCACAAACCTGTTTGGTAGAATTGTAAAAATACGATATAGTACTCAATTTATTGACGAAAAAGATGAAGGCTTAACAATTTATGAATACACAATACACAACTAAAGAATAAGGCAAAAATCTACAGGTAGAAAAAAAACTCGTTCCCGCGAGACTATACTGTTCCCAGATTTATCCATAAAATGTTTTATGTTCATTTTTGCTCCGAACGAAAGAAACTTTCAGCATAAAATATAGTATACTGTACTTTTACAAAATACAAAATACATATGTGTAGGTATATGTACATTTTTATATACTGATGCATTTCAATTTTTAGAGTGAGAAAATTAAGCGTAAGGGTTTGCTGTCTGTAGCGGGGTAACAATTAGATCACGAGAAAGGAATGGACATGGAAGATTTTATACGGCAAAGTGTTTAATAGTCATATATTGGAATGAATGCATTCAATAAATTAATTTTTTTTTCAATTGTTTTACCTCTTGACGATGACCGGCTAGTTGTCGCTCGTGAGTTCTTGGTGCAGCTCGAATATCACGTTGAATGATAAGTCTGTCTCTTGACCCACTCGATAATAAATCGCCATTCCAGGCAAGAGCGCCAACCCTGGCGGAGTGGCCCTGAGCAGTTGAAATTTGCTTTCCAGCCACGGAATCCCAGATTTGGACCTGCCCCGAATTTGTACCAACTGCTACTAAACTTCCCTGTTAAAATCACAAGCAAATGCCTTAATATTTTATGTTTTAAAAACAATTCGAACAAAACTTCCATTATAAAAAACTTACATCATCAACTGAAAAAAATTACCATCACATCGAATTTCAACGCATACCACTCGAAATTATCAGGTTGCTGTGATTTTTAGTTTTTGCTTCGCTATATAAAATAAGTTACCAACAGTAGTTATTGTCGAAAAACTGACTAAAGTGGCAAATGTTCTGCCTCAATTGTATCCATTCGAAATAAAGGAAAATATACTTTTAGTCAAGAAATGATAAATGGTGGTAAGTTTATTTGCTGATACGATTTTATATAAAAATTGAGTTCTTTGTAGATGGTTCCCCTTTGTTTTCATATGCGGATTGTAGATGCACAAATTCTTGTGTGCAGGTGCACCCTCATTTAGCATGTATACATGATACACAAATGTATTATGTGTTTTACAACGTCAATGTTTTACACCTTAAACATGAAGTGCACAACAACAGTTGTATTGTGAGAGAGAAATAGAGAGATGAACAATAAATTTTGATCAAAAACATACCCTTGAATTCCATGAGACGGACGTGACTGAGTCCTCAGTCTGAGCGAGATCACAAAGCCTAGACACTTGCGAGTTGCAAGCTGACCATAAATATACACTTGTTCCAAGTCCCACGCTGAGGATGTTTTGAGATGACCAATCAACTAAATTCAGGTAAAAATCGTCCTGTAATTCCGGAGCATCTAACACCTGCAAACCAAAAAATTCAAGCAGCAAAAAAATTAATAAAACTGACCGTCGAAACATAAATTCACTCAGAACATAACAGCTGTCTATGCATCGTTAGCACAAGTTTGCAAGTCAAAAATTCACATTATAAAATACGCTTTTATGCACATGTGCATAAGAACAAAATATAACCTATGCATAAGGGATTGCATACTACACAGCATTTTCATTTGAATTATAATTTTGATTCTTTTGCTTTTCATAAATACTCACCTTAAAGGGCACTTTAGAGATACGACGTGATTGTTTATTTGGTGAATGAAGAAGCTTTGCCGACTTGCTTCGGATTGGTGAAAGGGAAAACGGAGACCATGGCTCATTGGCAATTACTGAGCGCTCAGAAGCATCGTACTGTTTTTTAAATCACAATAAAGGAAAATATCATAGATTAGTTTTTCATAAAGATGTCAAATGATAAATTTTATAATTACTTTTGAAACTCTATACAAGTGTGTATTTCAGACCAGTACGTATGTAGACATACATACAGTATTTGTATTAATAATGTTATACTGCAATAACTAAAAGTTGAAAAAATATTACAGTGTCACGTTGCAGGAATTCTAATAAACTAAAAATGATACCACTTAGAGATTCTCAAATTACATTGACTCAAATGCATCTAATTACTCATACTTTTACATTTGTATAAAGTATAAACATTAAAAATCTATCAAAATTGCACGTAGTCTCACAGTCTGGCCAGTCCAAACTTAAAATATCTCCAGTATCAAATATGTATACGAGTAAAAGCTTTGCATATCAACACAAAAACATATTATTTCTCGTCATTTGTCATTCGCACAATAACAATTCAACTATGTTGCAGCTTATTGCAAACTAAAGTGTATAGTTCTTATCACATACTTTTTATTTATTGGTTTAGGCGTAGTTTAAGTATTTATTATTATATACCCACTTCATCGTACAATGAAATCTAAAAAATTATAATAGTTGATATAATAGTGATAGAATTGAATCGACCATAAGTCATACCATGAGAAACCAATTCCTTTTTAAGTTTTTGTAATGAATAAAAACGCTATTTTTTTTAAATTTTGAAACATGATCTTGAATAATCCTCCAGCTAGCTTATGAATTTAATTCAGAAAATAAAACATCAACTTTTAAGTTTCAAGGGGTTATTATAAAAAGTAAACCCGCCATTCTGTATTTTGCAGTATGATGTTTTCGGTGCTTGAACAAAAGTACAAAGTACAAATAGTATGCACAAATAACATGGAAAGTATTAAGTATTATGTGAATTAGAATCAAAAATCAAAATATCAAATACATCAATCTACTTCATATAAATATTAAAAAGGCTGAGGACTATCTGAGAAAAGGTCATAACCTATTAAAAATATTAGATAATAATGCTACAAGATACAACATGTACTCTTTGTCTTTGAACACATATATTCTAAGGGTCACACGGTTTGATTGGCATGTATAATATACTTATGTATCTTAATATACTTATGTATCTTAATATATTTTGATTTCAAAACGATTACATTTCATTCCCGAGCCGTCCTAAATATTATTTCAAAAAGAAGCTACATACCAGCAATACAAGTTTAATCAAAGTCACATGCTTAAGTAGATATTACGCCTTGTATTACTATTTCTGAATTCTAGACATTTTCATAAGTCTCTTCCGAATTGCATATTGTGTTGTTTTGCATTTTAGTTGTGGTAATATATATTGCTAGTGCAATGTTAAAAAGTGTAACATGAGAATTCCTATGTAGCCGTCTAATTAGTATTAGCATTATTATCTAATACAAAAATCGTACTTCTACGACAATTCATAAAACGTAAATAATCCATAAAAATTGAAAAGAACGACTTACGTGAAATAGTTTTCTATCATTACAAGGAGTGAGGGTGCCTCGACTGGGACTGGTAACTTTAATATTTTCATACTGATAGCCAAGGACTTCGTTTTTCAAAAGGCGGGAATAAGCTACAAAGCCATCGTTGCGGTTCTCTGCGTCCTCTTTACTCCTCCTTTTATTTAAACACAGTCCCTTGTTTTCATCCTGCATCAAAACAAAAGTTATCAACATTAAATTAATTGCAAATTGAGCAAATAAAAAATTATGAATGCATAAATTAAGCCTTCCTTTCTAAAGTTTTTAAAGTTAAACAAAAAACAAAGAAAAAAAACAAGTTTCACATCACAATGTAATTCAACAATAACATGCATATACAAAACACACATAGTTCGCTCGCAGATATATCCATATACCATATTATATGTTATACGTACATATTACGTGTGTAGCATGTACGTAGTGTATACTGTATACAGTATACAGTGTATTGTATCAAGTGTACGGTACATGTTGTACACGGTATTGTATTGTAACAAAAATACTTTCTCTTATGAAAGTTGCGGATGCAGAAAAAGTGAGAACAAATCACATATATTATGTTGAGCTATTTTAATACTAGCATTGTAATTGTAATAATGACTGATGCCATTAAAAGACAATTTTTTATTATATACTTGGATAGCTTTCATGGAAATACACATACAATGAAATAATGATGAAACTTAAAATCTAATTTAAACAACCTGTATTAATTTGTAATTAGCGATATGGGGAAATATGTATACATATATATATAATTTAAAAAGTTTCTTACGTTTGCTGGCGATGTGGGATAGGTTAAATGCCATGTATTTCCAGCTCTAGCAGGGATAAAACGATCCGAATATCGAGGTTTCGGACTTGAACAATTGAATTCAGCCATATCGTCCTCCTGAGATAATTGAGAGAAATCCATTTTAATTAAAATACACCAAACGGCACAAAATATTTTTATCTTTGTAACATCACACACAGAAACAAAGATTGTAACACAACAATTAAACGACACGAGAACCCGTACAAGGGGATATGATACGTATGAGGAGAATGAGAAAATGTCTCTTTTTAATTTTCACATACACACCAAAATATCAAATAAGTGATAGAAAATCGGTATGAACTAAATAAAAGTCAATTGCGAACTAATTATCAAAACAAAACGAGTGTCGTACTCATTGGTAAAATGAGGAATGACGTATATCCAACCCGCTTTTCCCCTAGTATGAAGTTTATTAAGGATGATATTTAAACAATGATATCAATAGAATGAGGGCTAATCTAGAATATTACTTGGTACTATCTATCATATTGTGTACACAAAACCCCTCCAAAAAAGATGGTACTTTTTAATCCCTACAGTTCAGATTTTATAATCCTCGTGCTTATTATTAGTCGCGTACTTCTTTTTCTAAGAATTTTTGCCACAGTCATTAAGTCATTTTGACACACAATTATTATTCATAATTTGATTAAGATAAAATAAACAAATGTTTACCAAAAAACTCTATCTTACTGTTCCTTATAGGAATATTACGGACATTTATTGCATTAATCATAACTTTTAACCCTTTTGTCTCAACTTTTCATCAAAAATTATTTACTCTTTGTATTACTAATTCGACATCTTAAAGCTTCCTCCTTTCATTTCCTAATAAAATTATGCACTACTAACGGTTATTGTTTATTTTATCTGTGAACAGGGATAGTCATTAATTATGAATGTATGTTATATTATTCTGGGAAAAGAAGAAAAAAGTTCCAAATTTTCCAGTCACCCTTTTAAGTCTACAGACTATATGGACGCGCAAAATCCTATATTTTGGACTATGGACTTGTACTACATGACTATACAACTATAATTCTAGTTTACAAACCACGGAAGATAAATATTAAAGAACTGCCACAAACTAGAGTTTTAGAAAAACAATGATGTTTTCAAGTAATAATATATTGACCTTTGATAAGAATTGTACGCCGTATTGTCTCTCACACCAATTTTTCAATTTTCTGATAATCGAAGCCTTAGCTTCATAAACAAATATATAGATGATGGAACAGTAAGTTTATTTTTTTTAAACTCTTATGGAGTGATCCCAATACACTATGCACAGACACGCACGCAGGGTGTAGTATTAAATAAATATAGAATAATATTGCCTATTCACTCGAGTATATGTAAATGAATTGACAATCACGATTGCACTAACATGCACAATACGGAACGAACACTGTAAACAAATCCAAGGAAATAATCAAAATAAATACACTATTGTATTTTTACGAGAGTCAACACCACTGGCTAATAATAATAATGCACCGTTGTTAAAAATTATGTAAATTCCAGAACGATAATCAATACTTCTGATGCTTGTGTAGTTTTTTACGAGTTGATTTGAATGTACACAAAATTATTGGTTAAAGTTGAAGTAGCCAAATTTTGTATTATGCAATAAAAATCCCGGAACAGCCTTTTCACACTCAGAAAAATAGTGAGACAAGAGTTATACATTGATTGAACCGAAATCATTGTTTTCGCACTATACATACACATACATACTACTTACATTATACACATTACACATGCACATATTGTTAATAGTAATGACGAATATAAAACTTTGAGAAATATTTACACACACCTTTTCTTTTTCGAGCTATTAGTCTGAACAAATGTAATTTCTTTTTGTGCAACTCCCTATTGTACCAACTAACACACGAGCTTCACAAATATGTCATATTCAGATGAGAGCTGTGAACATGAAGGAAACTTGTCGCATGATCATGAGTTACTACTTACTACACACAAATACACACGCTCTTTACACTCAAGTATGAGTATGAGTCAAATAAATGCTACTGCTGATGTGTAATGTGTAATATGTATTTATGTATGTGTATTACACATCGAATTTGTATCCAAATTTAAAAACAGAAACATGTACAGATTTACTGAACTGACGAATTATAAATTTGTACGTACAAAAACCATATTATATATATATATATACGCGTTTATAAATGAACAGACCTAGTTATTTTTGTTATTGAAAAGAACTGACAACTTTCTCACCGTGCGTAGTATACTACTAACTTTTTAGTCATTTACTTTGAGAAAAACTACACACAAACACACAATCAGTACCATATCACTTGAGCAAGAAGAGTAGAGATGAGATACATATTGACTCGTAAATTCCTTTTGATACATTAATATAAAAGGGGGGAAATCCTATTTATCCTCAAGAGTTCAGGTCAAAACCACATGATATTGATATACATAATATAAATACATGCATATAATATTATATTTTATGCATAAAAGGAGGAAAAGGCTCCAATTGAATAAATGGTATGTTATATATTTCACTCACTGTAATATTTATCGTGCTTACAAAACTATGTATGAGTATCTTGTGTATGTATGCACTATAATGGCATAGCCATATGGATCAACGATGAGAGAAACTGCACGTTAAGTGAGCATTTTTCTCCTTTCCTATACACAAGGCTTGGTCTTCTTCTTCTTCACTTTTATAACTCGTAAAACACTCGGAAACAGAGTGTACTATTTTCTATATATTGTATATAAACTTAAGAACAACACGCCTGCTTAACTTCACACTGAGATTAAAAATGAAGGATACGAATAATATAAACGAATTATGTTGAAATGACAGGCAAAGGAGTCAAAGATAGTAGAGGAGAGGAATATAGAAGCAACAGCAGCAATGTGTTTTCGTATAGAACGCGAGAGACGCACAGCAATCAACTGAGAATCTGAGAATCTAAACTGCATTTGATACCTGGAATAATAATGTGCATAAGCTGTGTGTGTGTGAAGTGTATGTGTACAAAAGTTGATGCTAGTTGTGGTGATGGTGGTGTGTTGCTGCTTTGCAAAATATGAGATGAGGAGGAGGAAAGTTATACCATGAGTCGAACTATTCTATAGTATACTAGTATACATTATACACATGCAATGTGGCTCACGAATTCCCTCCCTTTATTCCGACCGTACAGTCACATACTGCAAATTTAGTGCATAGAATAAACGCATTCTACATACACATATGTATACACATTTGTGCAGGAGAGGTTTCGAGAATGAGAGAGTACAGATACTGAGGATTATTAGACATGTGGATGGTTTCAGAGCAAAGTAGAATCTCACCAAAATATAATAACATACATTATATATTATAAGGTACAGCAAACGATTAATGGTATTCTTTTCCAACTGCACATATTATGTGCATAGTATAATATTGTAGTGCAGAACAATCATTGCAACTCTCTGTATAATCCTAATTCTCTTAACTCTTTCAGAAGCCACTGCCACTAAAATTTGTGTATAGGAGCACATAAGCATAAAGCATACTATGTATAATGTATATGTGTACAACATTATTTAGTCCATGTACTTTCTACGAGTGATGGAGTTCGTACAATATATTATGGGGAATGATGGAGGATAAAGCTAACAAGCAGGCGACGAATGACGACGACAATGGAACGTTTGTTGGATGTTGGATTGACGCTTATCTCATGATTCATCTTTCATCTCATCTTTTAAAATATGAAGAACAAAATTTATGCAAGATGAGATGCATGTGTATAGGTAATCATGTTGAAACTTGCATGAAAAAATTTTGTTTATTCAAAGAATGCTACGAGAAATGATGAGATGAAAATGACTCGAGTTACTTTACAAAAATTTGAATCTTTATCTCTTTCTCTCTTTCCTTCGTTAAAAGTAAAAAGACTTGGAAAGAACGAGCCTCGTCGTTCAGAGACAGAAAGTTAAACTTAACTGCCTTTCATTTCCATTTGCTCGCCTCATCAAAACCTACTGCAGTGAACTAACAGACAACTGAGTGACTGGCAAGTGGATGCTGTGTGAGCTCATACATATTATATACGTCGACGTCGTATGGACCATGTATAGGCTTGAGAGATTATCTACCTTTTGTCCGTTGGAGTTTGAATTTTTTTATTATATCTCCCACATGCACATGTGTAACCAACCACTTGCTAGAGTACTTAATTCTGTCTACTACCTGTGCACTGTGCACAACACAAAATAGGTGTGTTTGTGAAAGAACTACTCTCTTATGTCTAAATACATATTTTATGCACAAGAAGCAAGCCTTTGCATTGAATAAATATACATAAATATTTAGTATTAAAGCGAAATTGGAGTGGAAATTCAAATACTTTGTAGGCAGCATGTTATTTGCCACGAGCTTTCTTCATATTGTTTTTAACTTATCAAAACATGAACATTTAGGAGCTTTCAATGCCTAACTTTGATTTCTCAATATTTTGATCTCATAATATTATATTGTATGCAATAACTCCTGTTTTTTAACTTCCTTCTTTCGCTATTTTGAACGATTTCATCTTAAAAACTGCAGACAAGACTGATAATTTTGACTTTAATGGCGTAATAAAACTTTAGACTGAATTAATTTTAATGAAGCTGGCTAAAATTTAAGGTCTTTATCTCGTCGTCAAAATTTAGAACTTTTGTGTGTACGTAAGTTCTCGATACAATCGATTTTCAGGAATAAGTGAATAAGCATGAGTAGGAACTCGTATGCATGCTAAATATTTGTAGGGTTATAAATAGTGCGTGTATGTATATGCATACAACATAAAGCGACGATTTCCTGACTCAATACAACCAACTATAATATTTTGGTCCAAAATATTATAGTTAAATCCAGCCTATGTACATTAATGTTTAATGTGATTTTTTTAGATTTGAATCTTATCTAACCCCGTGTACATCTTCGTTCCTCTACCACTCTCTGCTTATACTATTGGCTAATGCTTGCTATTTCAAGTTTTTGGACATGTCCGGACAAGTACAGAAAAATCAAATACTGTATCCAGATAATAAACGTATATTTATTAACTAACCAACTATACATTTATTTTTACTGTATCATGTACCCTGTTTACAGCCAAGAGAAAAAGAGAAGCTTGAAATCGTAATATTAAAAGTTGTCTCATCATATTTAATGGGAATAACAGTACAAAAACCGTAGCAAAGTACACGCTTTCAGATTATAGCCTTCTCAATATGGATTAAATAGAAAGACTGTAGGTTACAATCAGGGTCATTGATTTTTTGTGTGACAAACAATATCAATCTTCATGAAAGTCTTAAAAAGTTGGGCTTAAGTAAAAACCCTAGTCCAAATCTAACATGCGGAACGGAGTCTGAGATCTACTGTTTTATAAAACTTTAACTATAATGTTAAATTGTAAGTAAAGTGAAATACAATTTGTCTCAAATATTAAGTAGTAGATGAACAATTAATACTTCAAATGTTTTATAATTCGTAGTATTTTATATATATACGTATAAAACGTAATGCATACTAAATAAAAACGAATATACTTTTTTACATAATAATAAGTAAGTACAAGGTTTTACTTACCACTG
>JAQIVE010004824.1:0-13885 GCA_034698285.1 Sminthurinus bimaculatus | reverse complement strand
CTATGCTTATGTGTAATCTGAAAACGTGATATCATATGAAATATGAAGTTCACCATAATCATAATAATTAATAATACATCATAAATATTTACATGGTGGATATTTACAACAATATTTACAAAGTTAAACTCTAGTTTTTGTTGACTTATGTTTCCTCCCGAAGTGTGCCCAAGCTTTAAAAATTGTTCTTTCTCCTGCATGTCTCTAGTATACTTTAAGTTTTTGATATAGGTACATACTTATTTACATGTCTATAACTATCTTGCGAATAATAATTTTTTTAACAGGTTGATAGAAGAAAACAGCTTCCTTCCCCTTAACTTTACATTATATGCATTATGTATGTACAATTTAAAGATGACGGTGGAGACGAATGCAAGTCGGACGGTATACAATGTAATATTATTCAATATTCTTTTTATGATTTTTATTATCATTATAATATTAAAGTCTAACGAGGAGAAATATACTAAATGCGGGACTCTTCGGGGGAATCCAGCTCATATCATAATCTGTCCTGGCCATCGTTTATTGAATAGTGTCTATAAGTGAGGAACTCGGGGCTGAGACTTCCAGGGTGGTGATTGTGATTACGAGTTAACGAGTCCCTCGTCAAAGTGCCCGGCAGCGTGCTCATCCCATTGTTTCCATTCCCATTTCGGTGTGCATGATGGTGGTCATTGGTTTGGTGGTAGCCACCCAAGGACACACACTGACCCACATTGTTTGACGTGGTCAGGGCCTCCGTAACTCGGTGGTCCACTTTTCCATTCTTCAGAAGAGGGCAGGAGGTTCAAACATAAAAGGAGGGCAAATAAATAAAAACAAATTAGTTGATTAACTTAATATGTATGTATTGTATGTACACGACACAAAAGATGACAAAAAAGTATTTATGCAAACAAAAGTATTAAGTTGATTATTTGTCGTTCAAAAATGTATCTACAATAGTAGTATCAAGTATCAACATAAAAGAAAAGCAATTAATTAATCAATCATGTGCGCATATATGTATTTGATATGCATTACGTACTTGCTGTTGATGAGCTCGACGCTTCCTGTACTTGACACATGCAATCGAGGTGATGAGGACGACAAAGACGACGATGCCCACACAAGCTCCGACCAGAACTCCGAGTCGTCGGTGAAAAATGGACATTTTCTCACTCTCCGACGCCGGAACGAGGGTCCGCATCTATGCAAAGTAAAACAAACCATTTTATTCCGTTTTATTATGATGAATGCATTTTTGCATTCCGGAAGTTTGACATGATCTGGTTTTTCATAATATAATTTATCATCTATATAAATTCTGCTGGATTCTCTTAGAAATTGTTGCGCAATTCCAAAATTTGCTACATTATATATTGTGTTATAGATTTTGCAATCCATATATGTATGGCATAAAAAACCAGCTTTCGTTTTTGGCTGAATGGTCGACAAGCACATGGACATGCTGTCTCCTCAAACGAACTCCACAACTTTCATGTTTTTACTCTGGCAATGGATCTTTTGAATTTCAGCACAAAAATGGTTCACTGAGTCAAAGTCAAAGTGAATGGAAAAATTTGGAGTTTTTGCACTCGGATTCCGCGAATTCGCCGCAACATTTCCAATTACACTTTCTCCGCTCTCCGTCCATCCGTGGCTTTCCCTCCTTTTCCTCTTGCAAAAAAAGTATGTGTTCAGTGTTCACCTAGTTACTTCCTATCTGTGGTAATATACAGTTAGTTGAAGGTGCATGATCGATGTAAAAAAATCGCTAGGAAATTCTCTGCCTGACATAACACGAGAAAATGGTGAAATTTCCACACTTTTCCATTTCAACGGTATCTCTACTGCGTCAGTGTATGAAACTCCTCGATTTGTATGTGTGCATCATGATCCTGATCATGTAGTTGGGATATTTTGCAAGTGCCAGTGTTTGGCTTGTGTGTATAAAAAATATCGTAGTGCGTGTTCCGTGTTCACATTCAGAGTACATAGATTTCCTCTTTATATCTGTAGTTGATATCATGAGTACATTGACTGACTCGGCTCAACTCGACGAAACTCAACTAAACTTCAACTCCACTCCCATCTCAACTCAATGAATTGGCTTGGTTTGGCACTCTCTTCCTCCTTTTTACATGCGAATTTGGATTTGGATGTGAATGTGATCAGTATCTCGAGTTTCTCTCTTTCTCTATTTCTCTCTCTTCTCTCTTCTGGCTGCGGTTCATTTTAGTTGGTTAAAGTGTGACTATTTCTCTTTTCCGAATCCATCCAATGGATTCATCCTCCCTATAATATACATATAGATCTAAAATATATGCTAAATGCTCTCGCTGAATGTGAGATGCTTCATCCTCCAGCATTTTCCATAACATTCTCCACCATATTTGCCCTTCTTCTTTCCCTCTTTCATCTGGATTCGCCAGCTATCTACTTGAGTGGGTCGTGCAATAGCTTGAATCGACTACTTATATGTATTATGTACTCTCACTTTCTCTCTTACCTATCCTATCCTACTCCTCGTTCCACACTAAAATCTCAATGCTGGAGAAGAGGAAACAAGCAAAATGCTGGAACTGGAACCGGAGCTAAACTGGAAACTATAGAAACTGACTCGGGTTTTGGTTCCGTATTCTGAATTTCGTAGTCAGTGTGTATGTGTATATACTTGGCTGATTTCCAATCGTCGCCCCACTGCCAAATTGCATACGCATCCCTTCCCATTGCTTACTCAATTAGAACCTGCAATTCAATTGCGATCCAGCACCAGTTTCAGATCCAGCACCAGCTTCAGTCTCAGTTTTGTATAATATGTGTATATAGTTTGGTGTGGTTCTTCAACACTCCAGTTTTCATGTTGTAGGGAAAACCACGATTATTTAATCACCGGCAGCTCTCTTGTTATGAGCCTCAAACTCCCTTTTTATTATTATTATTATTATTCCTATAATATCTTTACCATCTTCTCCTACTCCTTCTTCTTCTTCTTCGTCGTCCTTTGATAGTTGCAATAAAAATTGAGCCGAGACGCAATCACAATCACCATTTTTGCAATTTGTACCATAATTTGGAAATTGTGCAATTTCTATTTCTAATTTGCAATTTGCAAGGCAGACAAGTCTGCCTTGTCGTAGTCATTGTCATAAATTAAGGGATTTTTCTAGATTAGTTCCCCTCCTTTGGTTTTAACTGTATGTATGTATATGTATGTACGAGGGAGAAAATTACAAGTTTTATGACAATTTTTATAGAAGCACTTTTTTTGCATACCTTGGTACATTTGGAGTAGGGAGAGTCCTGGAGGGTGTCTGCACTGCGGGTGGACAGGGCGCTGGTGGTCACGTCCGCGTTCTCGTCGTTGGCCAGGCCGAGGACGCAGATCCAGTAGGGGGTGTCACTCTGGAGGTCGGGGAGACGATATGCCCGGGAGGAGGCGGGAAGCTGTCGAGTCTTCTTCACCTGGTCATTGTGGTTGAGAGCGTGATAGGCAATCATATAGCCCTGCATCTGGGAAATGTTTCGACCCTGCCACGATACGACAGCTGAGGAGGGTTGCACATCCTGAAAGTCAAGAAATTTAATGTTAAATACATACAATTTGGATAAAATTTGAAAATCAATTTTTTTTCAATCAAATTAGGAAACATTCTTTATTTTTCAACTGTCTCTCTGCTTGGTTATTTGTGCAGAGTTGCATAGAAAATTGTGAAAGGCGACCAGAAAAATTAATAAATTAAATTATCCCTGTAATTTTCAAGGTAGTTGTAAATCTTTAGGAACAAAAAGCAGCAAAAAACAAAGACGAAAATCAAGAATCAAGTCAAGTCAGCTCAACTCAAGTCAGACTTAAAGTTCAAGTCAAGAGGTTAAAAGTTGGCTGCAGATCCAGAATCGGAGAAAATAGTGTAAAGACTTTCCACAAACTGGCAATAAATGCAATTCTAATTGCAATTTCGAGGAGAATATCCAACTCCAGCACCGTCGTTTCATTTCATTGTAATTGTACTTTGGTCATCGTCTATCGTCTATGTAGCAAATACCATTTTGTATATTGTAGTTATTGCACTGTGGTGTTGTACAATATTTGGAGTTGCTTGTACATTGTAGATACATGCATACATACACACATACATTTGTATACTGGAATAGTCTTTGGTCTGGATTTTGGACCATGTTCCTTGTTCGTTGGCTGTGACTCCAGCCCATATTTGATTAGACTGGAGGAAGGAACTGTGGGAAATCTATGAGATGGGAGTGTGTAGACTGTAGACTGTTGGTTACTGTAAAACTGGAACTTGGTGGGCAAGAAGGTTGAAGCTGGAGAATGGACGGGATGGCTGAGGCTCCGCTTGGCTTGAGATTTAGAGCTTGAGACTTGGGGCGTTAATAGTGGCAAATGGTTATTTGTTTCACACACCGTCCACGACTGTAGATTCTACTTACTGACAATAAAACTCCCCGGCAAATCTATGGACAAAATCTACCTTCTGCTTCTGCATGTCTGCCTTGGCCATCCCATATGTATGTACAATGTACACCATCCACTTTTATACCTATGTCTGTTGTCTATAACTGCATACGCATACATGTATGTATCTACTCAGTTTTACTCTTTCAATCCTCATTCGAAACATCCCAAGCTCAAGACGATAGACCGAGAGCTCACAGTCAGGAACTAAAACTCATCCAAATCCTGGCAGCGTATTTCCATGGCCATTGCAATGGAAATAGGCAAATACACAGTGGAATACGAGTATACAACAATGAAAGCAAGAGAAAGCAGGGGATCGTGAAAAAAATAAAGAAGAATTACCCGAACTCGGATGAACTCGAAAAAACCGAAATCGGATGGATCGGAAATCTTAGAGCTCATTTTTAATTCAGATGGAGGAATTTCTCCATTTTATCCAATAATATAATACTCTAATGTTCATTTTTTTATAATATTGTGAGTAAGAACATGATAATAAAAATTCAGCAGCTATGATCATTATAAACAAATGTGCATAATAATATTGAAATAAAATAATGTATTCTAAACTTGTAAAAAAATTAACCTGATTATACTCTGACTGTGTAAAAGTTGGACAGGGAAATGTGCATTTGCATATACATACAATGTACACACAAGGAAAAGAAATACAGTGGCAAGAGCATTCAAATCACAATTACAGTAAAAAATCCAATCCCAATATTGTTCAAGTTGATTCAATTTGATTGCTTTGAGAGGGAGAGAGAGAAGTCGTTGAAGAATTTCAAATGTGAAATTTCGATAGCTATATTCAAGTACACCCATGTACAGTATATGTATATAGTTGACTCCTATAGTTCGATTCAACCTCTCTTTGTTTGTCATGCCCTGTTCATATACATAGGGAAATACTTCAAGTGGATCGAATCAAGAGGCCCTCGTTGCCTTTACTTTTGCTTTGTTTCTCTTCTGTAGCCGCCGCCGCCTGCCCGCCCGCCCGCTCATCCGCTCTTGTGCTCTTCCCTTCCAGATATTGACAATTCCAGTTAAATCCTCAACTTTTTCACTTGCATAAACTACAAACTTTCTCCTCCTCCTCATCCTACTTCTCGTCTCGCCGCCTCTCGGCCGAGCCAAAGAGAAACAAACCGAATTGAACAATAAAATTAAAGAAAATCGTGGAGAGAGGAGCAAAACAACTTGTTCAATACACAAACAAAGAGGCAAACAAGCGAAACGAAGCATTCTCATCCTCATCATCATCAATAACAGCAACAGCTCTTGTCTTTGTCTCTATTTTCACGGCATATGTATGTATATTGTATATGTATAGTTCCAGATCTGACTCCAACTCCGAGTCCGACTCCGACTCGGGTTGTGGCTCTGCATTGGAAACTGGAGAAATGCGCATTAGTTGTTGTTTATCTGCATATTGTTGTTTGTTGTTCAGACATATAATTTAATCGTCAGTGGACTGGACTCGAGAGTAATTTTCACATTTTCTCTGTTTCACTCTCTCGTACTGTCTCTCTCTTTGGTTCTCTCCTCATCACTGCACTCCACGACATCAATTTCAACTCCCGAAAATTCCTGGAACTTCAATTTCAAATCCTGCGGAGCTTTCATCCATTTCGTTCCCTGTCATACTGATATATATCTCGGACTATTCTATCTTCGTATGCCATAGTATGACCTTTTCTATTGACGATAATGACGACTCTAGCTGCGCCGCTGATTATCGAATAATAAACAAATTGGAGAGTCAAATAATAATAATAATAATAATAATGACAATAATACATCGTAAATTGGAACAAAATCGTACATAATTGAAAGGATCTGGATGCGGATTCAAATTTGAATATTATTTGAGTTTGGCTTGTCCTTTTAGATACTGGAAATTTTATTCCCTTTTGAATTAGAATGAGAGTTATTAAAGCTGGAAGTATCATTAGAATTCAACATTGACATTCAAGTCGCTCATGGCCCGGTCGGTCGTCGCGGTCAAATTAAGGATCCTCTTTGTATTTATCTGCCGTCCTCGTCATCGGCATCAATTGTTGGATTTTTTTCCAAGCCGAAAGTTGTCACTATAGCTTCTATTGCATTTATTGCCCTTGTACTCCAAAGTTTCATCATAAATGTTTTGCTTCTATAAGCTCGTTGTGCAAAAATTGTAGCAATTTCTTCCAAAATTAGTTTTATATTTTTATGTATGAAGCATTTTTCTTTTTACATTTTTTTTTGTCGATTCTGTCAAGGTCTGGAAATTGAAAAGATAATAATTTGGAGGTTGAGACCGAGGAAACAAAGACGAGGGTAGGACGTGAAGATTCACAATCGGACAAGGCGCAAGGGGACAAAAGACAAAACAAAAAGTAACGAGAGCGAGGACAAGGACAATAACTGCCTTTTCCAGGATTCTCCAGAAACAAGAAGAAAAGGATGAGAATCAAGGCAGTTTGAGTTCCAGGTTGGCCATGCCAGCAACTTTTGCTGGAATATCAGCAGGAGGGAGGCTGGAGGATCCGGCGAGTCAATTGGACTTGTGTATCTTGTTTCGAATTCCATGTCTTCTTTTCTCGTTTCCACGGAGATAATACAGACCTCTTCTCTTCCTCCTCCAACTGGAGCTCCAGCTCCAGCTCCAGGTCTAGCTCTCTATTTCCAGTTCCACATGCATCTCCAATCTCCAGGTCCAGACAAAGTCAAAGTCAACCAACAAAAAAGAAGCCATGCCATGCATAAACTATTCACTATACACACACACACACACTACAATATATTATACATGATGATGATACATGCACACAAAGTCAAGTGCAGATCTTGCCGTTGATGTTGCCATGTATTGCCATTGGAATT
Organism: Sminthurinus bimaculatus; assembly: GCA_034698285.1. Lineage (NCBI taxonomy): Eukaryota > Metazoa > Arthropoda > Collembola > Symphypleona > Katiannidae > Sminthurinus > Sminthurinus bimaculatus. Next base: position 6,555 of record JAQIVE010004824.1, on the reverse strand, counting down.
GCTGTCGAAAAAAAAGGGAAAATCGATATGACATGACGATCACGATGTCAGCGGAGCATACATACCAACATACCCCATAAGAGAACGGCATCATCATTTGCTCAGTGCGGTTCCCTCGTCTCGTTTTCTCGCCTACTCCTTCATTTCGTCCCTTTTTCTACTCTTCGTCTTCCTTTTGTCTTGTCCTTTTTCCTCGTCGCCTCTTCATAATGCATAATGGCCAGGGCTGTGATGGTCCATTCGATGGATGTGGGATAAGATAGAAAATGCGAGATGCAACACATAATCACAAACATTGAGACCTTTCCATGGATGGCAGGGTGTCACGTGGAATGTTGATCAAGGCAAGGAATACCAAGAAAAGACGACCACGTCAATGACTTCCTTTGTACATCCGACCCCACGCCGACTTTCAAATCCAAACCCAAAGCTTGGTCCTCCTCCTCGTCGTCGTCGTCATTACCACCATCATCATTATCCCCATTTCACCATGTCATTGGAATTGGCTTGGCGTTGTCATTGTGATGACGATGAAGATGAAAGTGACAATGTCTTGTCTATATGTATGTACAGAAAATCCCTTTTTCTACCGGAGAGCTCACGGAAGTAATAACTACTAATCGCGTAAGAGACAGTGAGGGGAATGAAAGAAATCAATTGAGGATAATTGCAAAAATTTCTAAAGCTTTTGGGGCTTGGGACCAATTCGGACTTGTCTTTGGATTTTTTTGTCCCAATTTTTGGAACTACGTTTTATTGCATATTATTTTAATTACTCTAATTAGACAATTCATGAAAATTTGATTGCTTGCTTACCTGGATGGCAAGTTTAACAATGGCGGGAGATGCACAAAGGGCGGGAAGATCGGACTCCATCATTGGCCGGCCCTTGAGGGCCTCTGGTCGGTCACAGACAAAATTGGGCTCCCCATTGACCGGCGTTGTGCCCGAGATTGAGGCCACAAAGATCTTGGGGTGGAGTTGAAGCCAGTCTCGAAACTCTTTGCTGTCGCACTCGCAACTCAGTGGATTTCCTGTAGATATGAACAAGAAAAACAAATTAAACGTTAATTGTGGTCATTTTTGTCAACGCTGGGTTTTATAGGCAAATTTATAAAATTTGAATCACATTGACAAAATACTTAATGATGATATGCATTGAAAGGAATGGACAAATTGCGGCACTTGAACTGCCTATTTTTCATGCCTTCATTTCCCATGTCATTTGACCTTCCGTCTTTAATCTCCCCCCTGCCGTTTTTATTCATGCTGGATGCTGGACAATACGCAGAATTTACAATGACAACTCACGGTTCATTAGTCAAATAATGAGGGAGACCACTTTGGTGTACTATATACCATGTATTTTGTACGATAAGGTGCATATAAGCTGCTGGTTGATTCGCGTAAAAAACGATAAATTTTCCACCCTGCTGCCGATTTACACAGTATGAACGGATAATACCTGTATATGTACAAAATATCATAATATCTACACATATTCGTGCAATATGCTGCTGTCAAGTTGAGAGTTGCAAGTGGAGCTTACATATGTATATTCCAGGCCATTATATCTTATACCCTGCTCACACACACAAAGACCGCTGATGATCTGTCAGTCAAATCGAAAGAGTCAAAAGAGTGGATGCAAAATGAAATGCAAACAATGGCGTCGTGACCATGCCGTGCCACACAACTATAGCCAACACGAGCTTTTTTCTGTTTGCATGTAGCTATATATGTATGTAAGTGTGTGTGCTCTTTGTATCTATTCTGTCCGTGGTCACAACTACACATTGTACAACAAGTATACAAGTACAAGCACAAGTTTTGTATTCAACGCTCAGTGAATGGTGAATAGTTGCTAATCACAGGCACTTGTCGTGTCTCCGGACAAAACACAGGGATGAATGGAATCCTCATCATTATGCACCATGTGTGGGCTGTCCCTATGGAGTTCTTGGAAAGGGTATTATATCATTTTGTAGGTAGGGTTGAATCGGGCACTGTTTGCCCCAGAAATAATTAAGATTCAAATGGGGCAACGGAAATGCTAATAATAAGGCTTACCAGAAAATTTGAGCTTCAAAACCAATCATCTTATGTTAAAATCATTGTTGGGATTAATTTTAGTAAATAACGTAATTGACGAATTGTTGTAATAAAAAACGTCCAAATCTAGAATTTAGCTTTAAAAGTTGAAATACGGACGGAAATGAACAAGTTTAGTTTAAAATTACAGCTCTGTAAAATACCCTATTTTGCCAAGAAAATCAAGGATCATTTCTTCCTAATGACATCAAACAAGATGGAAAGTTACAATGAGTAGCTGATTATTTATAATTCATTTGCAGATTCAAAACGTCTTTTCTTTGCCTGTGCTCAATCTGAGCAAAAGAATATGGGCTGATCTTAATTTTGAATGCAAATTGTCAGTTTGCCTCTTTGCCCCTACATTTAAGGATGTAATCTCGGAGAGAAAACAGTTTTGAAACTTCAAACACACTTGTGGCCAGTGCCCGTATGCATATATATGTACTGTTACCATTTCTATGGTGGTACGATACATCGTCCCAACTTTTTGCACCGTTCCATCCTCAAGTTTTAGGCTCGACGCCTGATATGATATGGAAAATGGAAATGAGGAATAAGAATCTTCATAGTATACTTGAAATAAATTTGAAGTAGCTTTCGAGTCACGTCTATGAAAATATTTGCCAGTACATGTACAATGTGCATCGTACATACGTACAACAAGTATCATGTAAAAAGAAAATCTCGACTTGGGCCTGAACTACGAGAAATCTGCTTCAACTCCTCCTTATGTACCTTTTTGCACAATGGGAAAATACAAGATGAACCCAAAGGGCAAAATAATTTATGACGTCCCAAATGAAAATATTTAGTCTCTCACTCACTTTCGCCCGCCCTAATGTTTTCTCCAGCCGCTTCTCCAGCTGCTCTCGACTGTTTGCTAGTATGTACATTGTACATTGCATATGGTACATATATAGTGTGTGCACTGCATTTTGCCTCGCAAGGTGTAATAAAAAGAAAAGGAAGGAGGTAATCAGGTGTCATTTGGAAAAAGAAGGCAAAAGTGCCAGTGCACATAAATAGTAGGGTTCTAGGTACATAGTTATACCAAATATATGGAACTGGAACATCACCTACAACCTACAACCTACATAGAAGCACAAAGGGAGAAAACGGGAGAAATTGAGTAAAGTGAAAGTATGTTCTCACTTTCCCTTATTAGTCCGCCGACTCTCGGCCTATTTTTTATTTTGTGAGTGAGAGAAATTGAGAGTCGTCAACTTTCAAGATTTTCTACTTTCTCGCTATTAGTCTCGACTCTTCTTCTCCTTCGCTTTTTTCTACTGGTGTTATAATGGCAAGCGTAGACCGCTGACGTTTCTCTTCCTCGTGAATATCGCTACACTTTCTTTCTGTGTGCTCTCTCTCTCTTTCAGTTCTCTCCTTGTGTCTCCACTTTCTCCGGTGACTTTCACCAGATTCTTCATTTCATTTCGTTTCGTTTCATCTCTGCCGTCCCTGGTTCATTTAGATTTGGGTTTAGGCCTTGGAAAAAAAGGGAAAGGGACGAATACGAATACGAGGACGACGATGAGCAGCAATTCAACACACGGAGGAAGAAATAGAGGAGCAAGCACCGAGATTGTTGAGCCATCGTGACTGTGACTTTTGCTTCCACTCTTTGGCTGCGGCTCCTGCTTCTGCTCTTGCTCTTGCTCCCGTTCCCTTTGCCGTTCTCCTCAAGTTTTGAATTGTGGCAAGTTGAAATGGCCTTTTTGGATGGTTTGAGAGCAGTCTTTTACGGTCAGAATAGTCCCCGGGGACTACCTAGCCCCGCCGAAATTGGCAAACTTCACACTTTTGTAGTCGCAGAATGTCCCGACAATATTTTTTAAACAGCCTATACAATCCTCTCCGCCTTCAACCTCCAACATTCAACATCCAACGGCCAACATTCAAAGCGCTCCCTTTTCTGTCTCTCTCTCTCTGTTTCTCTGCCGTTTTTCGAGGGGCTGATGGGAGGAGACAGTGGAAGGGATCCCAATAGAACCAGAAAAACAGAAACAGCAGCTTCTCCTCTGATTTATTAACTCGTACCGTATCTTTCTCTCGCCTTCTATGTCTTTTCCCTATATTTTCGCTGAGAGAAAGATGAAAGAAAGAGAGCTTCAGAATGAGAACGGGAACCAGAACATGAACAAGAACAAGAATGAAAATGAAAACGATCAGCATTTCTGTATTTTGCGCTTGTTTCTTGTAATGCTCCTTATTTCGGGTTTCGCCCACCATCTTTTCGTTTCAAAACTCATCTTCATATTCTCCTCTTTTCAGTACATGTATACGTAGTCCAGTCCGTTCTTTTTTGTCTTCCATTTTGGGAGGGTTTGCCTTTGCCTCGTAGCAAAAAAGATGGGGAAAATGTATAAACGCGGACTAGAAACAGAAGAAAGTAAAAGGAGCTGGAGAAGAAGACTCGAAGGAAATATTCGTAATTAAATTTTTCCTTGGGAAAATGCACGAGAGTCTCTTCTTCTTCTTCTTCTACTACTACTTTTCATTTTGTCTCTGTCTTTGTCTTTCATTTCACTGCTCATTTTGCCTTGATACTACCATACAATTGTATTACATGGTATCGTTTCGTGTATTGCACAGTTTTAAGTTTGGATTTGTCCCTAGCATCAATGAAACTGAGAGCTGGGCTATTTAAATTCGGTGTACAATACAAAATTAAACACTTGAGGCTAGCTTTAAATTGAAACATTTTCCTTGCTCTTGAATACATACAGAACTGTTACATAGTTCTCGTATACATACTTCTCTGTTCCCTTTTATTGTTTTAATGTGTGTGCGTGCGTGTGCCTGTGTCAGTGTCTGTGTCCGCCTGCAGTTTTGTGCATGAGCATTTCCATCCCTCTCATTGTGCAATAATAAAGGGAGCTGTGCAATTCTCGTTAGTTTCCTTGTCTATTAATTAAAGGAGGGAGAGGAGATATAAATACATACATGCATAGTAGACTGAAGGGAAATTCATTCTCATTTTCGAGAATGATTCTCAAAGTCTTTCTCGTCATAATATTCGCCCTTTTCCTTCTTTCGTTCCTCGCTCAGTGTCCGAGATTCGTGTAAAATACAAAAGAAATGATGCTCTCCACCTATTTATTTATTTTGCAATATTATATTATTGTTTCATTTAACTTAAGCTCCGGCTGCTCCTTTACTCAACTTACATTCCAAGAATTTAAAAGCGTTGCATACACGTAGCTTTGCTAATTGCCTGCTTGGAAATAGATTTTTTAAAGAGTTCAAGTGAACTACCTAGTTGTTGCAAAAGTTGAGCATGTTTTTTAAATATTTTTTTAACAAAAATTTAAAAGCTTGTACCAACAGTTAGATAAATATTCTACAATATGATCGAAAATTACTCAATATGGTAATAAAAAAATTGAAGAGTGTTTACAATAAAGTATTTTTGAACTTACTTTGTATAATAACTTGTTTTTTCTGAAAAAGTTTGGTAGTTTCCCATCGAGGGCTTCCTATGTATGTATCTTACAATGCTTTATTTTATACCTTTTCTCATCGTTACAAGTTTCTACGTATCATATCTTGCTTCTTTTCCCATGCTCTGTAGTATAATACGAAGCTGTAATAATGGGGGCAAATTTATGTTTACTCAAGTTCATCTAAATTATGTTTCATTAGGCAGGAAGGAAAATAAAGAGTGGGGAAGGAAGAAGAGCTGCTGTTTAAAAGAAGGAGATGAACGAGTGAGATTTGATGAAGTGGAAAACAATTAAAATGATTAATAATTGGACGGGAGGGGGCTGAGACTGACACACAAATTATTTATAGAACTTAACCTATTACTCCTACATAAACATAATTTTCTCCATATTTCTCCAACTACTTTGCATGTATGTACGTGTGCATTATTCTTAATTTTCCATCCTAAATCATAATCATAATTTCAGAATCACAATATATTACAAACTTTACATGTTATTTTTGGATTTTCCCCACTAGTAAAAACCAGAAACTTTTCCTCCGAGTTAATAAATAGTTAATAAGACGTATGTATATAATGACCTTTTTAATTTCCTGGAAAAGCTGAAATTTAAACCAACATGTTTCAACGATTTTAACGTAATATTTAATGATAATACTACGATACGTTTTTAGAAATAGGCGTAGAGTAAATTTTACTGAATTAAATACATGCTGCTTCAGCAAATACAGGTTGAGCTAACCCAAGTTTAGATCAAAATCATGTAAACCGTCAATTTATAAAGAACTTTAGATATTTCTAGCTGGAAGTTTTTTTTACTATTAGCAGTATATTTGTATTAAAATCATACGAGGTGTACGTACACTAGATGATGCCATTTTAGTAACAAAGTAGAAAATTTAAAGCCTTAGGCTGTCATATCAGTCCTTTGGGTTCAGAAAAATTACCCTGAAAATTTCGTCCCGATTGGTTGAGGTTTAGAGGTCGTCACGGGTCATCGAAATCTGAATGAG
>JAQIVE010004823.1:0-13887 GCA_034698285.1 Sminthurinus bimaculatus | reverse complement strand
CCAGCCCCAGTGGCAACGGAGTCGTCGTCAATGGAATTGGTCACTATTCCAAGAAAATGTCCAAAAACCTTGAAGAAGAAAGTGTCGTATAGTGTTTTACTTACTGTGTAAAGTGTATTAATCTTCAATTTAAGTTTCGTCCGTATTTTTGTGCGTGTGTGTGTTTGTGTGTGCGTAAGTACGTTTCGTCGTTGAATGTTCATGTTCAAGTGAGACTCCAGCCATGATAGCATTATTATTATTAAACTATATAATATAATACATAAATACATGAACTAATATTATATAATATAAAAAAATACATATTATAAGATCTATACAAAAGTTAAGTTTATTTAACTTATCGGCTATCGGCCTGCAAAAAAAGAATCCTAATATATATTATAAATTATAAAGTAAAAACTAAATGGTTTTACTCCTTTTTCTTTTTTCTAAATACTCTTTTAGTCCAATTTTCTATGTATATATTATATCGATAAGTACTTCTTCTTCTTCTCCTTTTTTACTCTTATATTATTATATAAATATATAAACATATAAAAAACCACACACTCAACTCAACTCACACTATCACCATTTATATAGATCTACAATGTCTAATATCTTTATGATACATTAGTCAAAAAATATATCAAGGGAAAAATACTACACAAGAGGTTTTTGTCTACATAATATCAATGTATGTATAAAAACATGCATGATAGACAGGAGAAGAGATGGGTTTCCCCTTTCCCTCACTGTTTTTTGCACTCCTTTCTCGATAACTTTTTTTCGCGAGGTTCTATTTTGGTATGTATGATGTATGTATTAGGAGGCAGGGGATGGGAGATGGAACAAAAACCACAAAAAGGCATTCAATTGAATCCTCTACTTCTTCTTCTTCTAGTGTGTATTATGCGTGCGTGTGCTTATATTATATTATATGATGAAGAACTTTCCTCTCTCTCTCTCTCTCTCTCTATTCCCCTCTTTTTCTCTGGACGTCTCGAGGTTTTGGCTTTGACTTTGCCAAGAAAGAGAATGAGAGAGAGAGAGAGAAGTTTGAGAACGAGAGAAAACTTTCTTTTCTTTTTCGGCGTTCAATGCCTGACATTTCCTTTTCATTTGGAAGGTTTTCTCGACACGTTTTCTATGCGCCCTTTCTTTCGTTTGATATCATAATAGTACGTTTTCTGGAATTTTGGAAATCTTGATTCCCTCTGTGTATTATTATTTTTTGAGAGTGATAATAATATAGCAGTTAGTAATAATATTATTCTATAAATAATACTGTACAGCAGCCTAACTGTATAATTTTCCTTTTAATGTTCAACTTTGACAGCCACCATTATATAATATAAATACGTATTATCTTCCCATTAAAATGAAATGACATGCTTATTATTAATGACATTTTCCAAGTTCCAGGAATATATATTATATATATATACATTGTGTTAGTGTAGTATCATATTTGAGTGTTAATTAGAAATCTTTACAATTTTGACTTTCTGTCTCTTTTTCTTTTGTTTGTTTGTTTGTTTTATAAAATCTTTATACATATTATATGTTATATTTACTTGCGAGTTAATTATTATGCTTCTTGCATTTTACAAAAGTAAGAGCGAAAAGTAGTTAGTTATTTTCTATCCTTTATACATTATTCTCATTTATATTAAATACAAAATATTCTCAACTACGTCTATGTGTCAAGTTAGTGTCAAATTAAAAGATGATGATATGGATAATGAATGGAGAAAGGGAAGAATGCTCATGAACAAAAAAAAAGGTTGGTGCGTGCAGGTTTCAGTAGCAGTCTCAGTTTATAAATAAATACATGTTTATGTATATGTATATGCATTATGCATACATGTTCCCTAATCATGATGGTATAGAGGTAATAATAGCTGTCCGTTTTTTTAAATGGTCCTAATATTATATACTTATTATTATTTACAAAGAACTATATAAGACCAACCGCCATAAAAAAGAAAGAAAAAAAAGTTATTATAGACACGCAAGTATTTTTTTGAATAATATGATGTATTATTATTATATTTTATTGTATTTTTACCGTTGTTTTTTTACACAAACAGATATAATATATATATACACAGGCACACACGTTTCTCGTTTGTTGTTAATTAATTGTGTATGACTTGCGTATATACATATACCTATATAAATATTATGTACATTATATATGCATACAAGCTGTGTTGTTCTTGTTGTTGTGTTATGTAATCATAAGGTCTTTTGTATTATTATTATTCATTCAACAAAAACATGTAATTACAAATGAATAGTTTTAAGAGATAACTCGATATATATATATATTATATATATATTATTATGTACTGTACATACATACATACATATTATGTGAACAAAATGTTTAGACTAACGAAACTATATAAGATAGTATAAATAATAATAATATAATGTGCATAATATTCCATAATATGTATATACATGTAATTAATAGATTATACATAAAAAGTAATAAGATTATGATACACATAGAATATAGATCGGCGTAATACATATACATGAATGATTATCTACATGTACTTTATTATACAATTAATACAATACAGTTTTATTTATTTATTAAAAAAATATTACGATGAACAATGAAGAAGAATGCATTTACATTTAAATAAATAAAATGTAGACCAGAGAACAAACCGAATCGAAAGACGAAAAAAAATTGGTAGTGTGCACTTGAAAAAGTACTTTATTTATTATTTACTTACTTAAGTAATTATCATAAAAAACCCTCATGCTACAAAACTCCTGGAGAAATACATACACACATAGCGCATAATTATATTCGGCAACTTTAAAAGTAGGTCATCAATACGGCCAAAGAACGGTTTTTTTTCAGATGAAAAATTAAGATAATAACGACAAATACTTATTTTCATATTCTTTGAAGTTTTCATGTGCATATAAATGTCCAAAAATCATTCCCTCGCCGGTAACAATCGTGTACTTTTGTACTTTGATATTTATCATCACTACAATATTATTATTATTCATTTACCTCAACTTCCAGTTTTCACAAAAACACCCACAGACTTTTTCCGCGGCGTCTTTTGACTTGTTTTGTTAATTAATATCCTCATCAACTTCATCATTACTTAAATTCTGGTAATATTAATATGACGTGAACACAAATTAATGGTTACAGACATCACAGCGTTGTTGTTGGTTTTTTTAGTTTTTTAAGAAAATAGTTCTCAGCTTTTTCGGATATTACCATATCACATCACACATACATACATACATGATACATGATACGCAAATGGGAGAAAAGTTTTCTTTTTCTCACTTCCGACGAGTTTTACATAAACGCGAGATGGAGAACGAAAAATGATAAATGAAACAAAGTAAAACGTTTTATACGTAGATAAATGAATGCCGTAATGCAACCGGGCATATGAAATGCAAACTTATACACACAACATACATTTCATCCCATATTCCATCATTACAAAGTACATATGAAAACCAGAAATTTATTTGACTATTATGTTTTTCATCACGATTATTTATTTTGCTGGATAATATGTTTCTTATAGCTCACAGTTTTTTGAAGTCATGTGTTTATCCTGTTTTTTATGTAGGCATAATCTATTAATTACTTTTGTCCTGCTGAGTACCTACTCTGGTTTTTTGATCTGTCAAAAGCTCTTATGATGATTAATAGTGTTTTGGAGTTTGGAGCAGGAGAAAAAAAAAGAATTCCACACTTTTTCACATCTGTAGATTTATTCATAAATGTATAATATTATTGTTGTTGATTGTTATTTAGTTGTTATTTGTTATTCCCGAATTTCTTGCAATATTTTCAGAATCATGATAGAAATATACAGAAGCAGTCCTGATACCAAAAATACCTGAAATTACTACACGCATAAAACTCTTCTGTTTCACAAACTATATAATGTTCCTATGCATATTATGTGTAAGTACATATGAACAAGTCCCACACAAAGTCCAGGTGCCTATGTACAAACGCAGTAGTCAGTGCTTCCATTAATTTCTTTCGATCAAGTTTTCAAATGGCAAAGTGTGTACTTAATTATAATTAATAGTGGAGAAGCCAAAGCCATCAGCTACTAAAAAATAGACGAGAAGAAAAACAATGGGTTTATTACTCATTATAGTTGAAATTTTATACATGTATTGCATATTATGCTGTAAAAGTCTACGTGCATTGTTATTAATCATTTAAATTGAGACTCAAAGAACTCTGTTTTGGACACCTTTTATCGGTCATTTTCGTTCGTTTGCCAGAAATTAATATCGTATTTCCATTCCTGTACTTTTATACACACACTATAGCGTCTAGATTCTATAGATATGTATGTATATTGTAGGATTCATTATTATCACTCTAACAGCATCTTCTTTTACCTACTTTTGACATTGACTTTTTAATGGTCATTGACAGAAAAAACTCCCATTCAGGAATATAATACGTATTTTATATTATATTATAGGTAGTAGCTTTAATACACTAAAAACTAACACTTAACATGTGCTGTCATGATGAGTGCATTTCACAGTGACAAATTATTGTTTTTATCTACTGGGAAATGTTTCTGTCCTCCTCTCATGAAAATAATCTTTCTTTTTTAGCTGGCACAGTTTTAAGTTTAAGTATACACAGAGAGACAGTACATAAAGCAATACACATAGAAATAGAAGCAGAAAGCAGAAGCTCACACTCGTGCAAAAAATCCTGCGTGCGAATTCATTAATCATTGAAATGGAATAACGTTTGTTTTTCAAGCAGACAAACACATGGCAAATGGTAACACGATGCAGGTTTTATGCCTACAATGACATAATATAGACTTTTTTCTTTTCATTTATAATCTACTCGACAAATTCAGTTCATCAGTGACGGAAGTATTACACAGAGATACTATCATGATTATTACTATTATTATTATTATTATCGACATCGTGCTCGTAGTTTGGACTTGTGTCTGTCTAATTGTAATTATTGCATTTTTTGTTTTTTGTATGTGTAATGTGTATTGGGCCCTAGTCCTGATTCCTCGACTAAAATGACGGTAATACAATAACAATAGTAATAAATAATTGTTATTTTATCATCATTACTAATTATGACCATTTATTTATTACATGAAAAAAAGTTCACTAAAGTATTAGTGCCAAAATTACTAGACTACTCATCGCCATAATATATTGTACTTAGTACTTACATACTACAGTTTTCTTCTTCTTACTCTTCGTTTTGAGAAGGAAGAGCAACCATGTTGCTGTGCTGCTGCTGCTGAGAGGAGCATTTTTAATTGTTATCACGACTGTGCTGTAGTTTTTTTGTTATCATTATTATTAGAGTCCTGACGAAGCTCCCATGTACATAAAATAAAGATGCTATATTATATATGTATGTATGTATGTAGTATGAGAGTAAGTATGAGACTCCCGTTTTTACGACTCATTGTTTGAGGAAGCCAAATATCTTGGAAGAAAGAGCCCAATTGTTTTTGCTTTATTATTTTGGTCTATGTAAGAAATGTTATGATCAAAAAAAGCCTCTGGGTAAAGGTAAAGATGTAATATTATTATGTGTGTGTGTATAATACACGTTTCTTACACATACACAGTACGGAGTACGGACATTTTTCATATTACAAGAACATAATTTATCTGCGAGCAAAAATTTCAACCGAATTAAAAAGGAGATACATATAGATTATAGATACATACCTATGCCTACCTAAATAAATATGAGCAAGCACTCTACTAATGATAGCTTTATGCTTATGTATATAATATACATAGGTTACTCTATATACTTGGTACAATATAATACGACAATGCTCTCTATAATATCACGTTGTGAAAAATAAGATAGAGCAAAAGGAAGAATACATAAGTACATACACATTTAGAAAAATAAGTGAACCAAATTCGAGTTGGAACAGTTTATTTTCATTTTTTTCTCTCGCTTCCCCATGTGCACTAATATTTTTTACTGGAAAAGCGGAGAAAACTGCAGCACCACGATAAGTTACAATTACGATTAGAACAAACATATTTGACTTAGTTTTCCGTGGACGAGATTCAAGTACTTATATGTACATGTATATTAGTGAGTGAAATGGTGAAATAAAAGCAGAAAACAATGGGAGGAGGAACTGAGTAAAACGTTGGAGTCTGCTGTCTGTTATTCTGCCGTATATGTATAATGTAAATGTGAGTCCAAAAGTCAAACATTTTGGAAAGGCACCAAAATCTGGGAAAGGAAACGAAGGAGCCATGTATACAATATACAGTGTACATACATACATACAAACTGTAGAAAGAACAATAATAAGCATCACATAACTACACATCATATTTATATTTGATATTAGCCCTGAATCTCTTCCCCTCTCACCCTTGCAAATCCCAAATCTATGACTCAGAATGTGAGAGAAAATCTAATAAAGGAGCTTAAGGAACAACATAACATCCCACTATAAAAGTTACCCTGTGAGATTTCTCGACTCCGACTCTGTCTTCAAAACTCCAACTCGGAGGACACGAGAATGTCCAAGCTCACATTTCGCAAACTATCTATGTACTATGTATGTACAATGTACAAAAAGTCCTATACATAGAGAATTGCGATTGCGAAGCATCCTGTAGTCTTTGTCCTTTATCCTTTTTTTATCATTTGGCTACAAAGTGAAACAATGCGGATTTTTCTGTGTTGACTAATAGATTTTGTGAATGACGCTGTACTTATTATACATTACATACATTACATACTCTGCAACAACAACTCGACAGTGTTTTCAACTACGTAAAATACAACAACTTCATCATGACAAACTAAAATAGAAAACATAGACACAATGTTCATTCTGAGACCGTCGGATTCCGACGGTGGCGGTGACCTAACAAAACAAGACTGACCGAAACGACGAAAGAAAAGAATTTTTGTGTATACAGATACAGAGAGAAAGAGAAGAAGGAGTCAAGAAAGAAAAAAAACGCCGTTGGTTCATTTAATTTCACAACAATTCATTTTGGTCATTCTTCCTCTCTCGTCTCATTATTTTGTTCTTCCTCGTCGTATGTATGCATTAACTATGCCATTATGCGTATGCATGCATGATGTGTTTTGTAGTATTTATGTGTATGTATGTACGTAAGTGTAGGTAAGTGCATAAAGATAGAATGGAATGCATGTTATTTTCCACCGTTGACTAATCCTTGGACAGTTCAAAGTCGAAAAAGACAAGTACCTATTTACAATTTACAATTTACTTACTTACTACAGTCACCAATCTACATGCATAATCTAATGCATGCCAGTCCATGCCACACCATGCATGTGAACGTGGGAATGGATTTAAAGAGACGAATGAGATGATTATAATTATAGTTCGGCAACATCAGCATACACAAAAAATGAAACAAAGGAGTCCATCAAGTGATTTATTCATCACCCTGTCGTGTCGTATTTTTTTCCTTCCTCTCCTCTCCTTTCTTTCTTTCTTTCTCTCTCTCTCTCTCGTTCATCCTTTCTTTGTTTCTCTCCATTCAAAATTCAAAGTCGTGTGAAAAGAGAAGCGCAGGAGAGGAAGAAGAGCAAGTGGATATATAGATCTATTACTTTTGTACATGTCTTGAGTACCCAGTATGTATAATACGGATATATTCCGAATATACACATTGTAGATTCTAGATGATGTTTTACAATATAATATTTAGTTATTATATTATGAAAATGTGACAAAAGTGTTTTGCTTAATGGCATTTTCCTCATCATCATAATCTATCTATTATCTATTATGTTATGTATGTATGTATGTACCTGCATTCTATCTCTTCTCTCTGAATGTCAAATTTTGAACAAACCACATAATATCATACATACATAATATAGTGAGGTTGTGGTTTTTCGGCCGTATAATATATAATAATAATAATACATATAATAATCTGCGTGCATGTGAATGAGGAGATTTCTCCGTCTCAAAAAATTAATAGGTACAGACGCAGACTACTTTTATACATACGCAGACAAAATGACGGTGGTTGACATCCAATTTTTACAATGTTACAAGTTACAACGTTCGTCATCATAAGAAATAACTATGATATTGCATAACTGTATTGTATCCCCCATTCTTTTCCTATACTATTATTATACATATTAGCAAGCACTTCCTTCCGTATAATGAGAATGAGAATTCCTTCGTGCGAGGGAGGCAGAAAGAATTCCTGTGTGCCATTAATATGCATGCCGACCAAAAATAACACGCACATAATATATAGTATGTATACATAGTACATATTATTATACTAAACATTATAAGATCAAACTGTTTGTTGTAAAAAATGGAAAATATGCCCTTAATTGACTTTCTTATCAAATTGAGGATGTTTTCATGAATTTTGGCAATCAAAAATGTGTATAAGGAATTTAAGCTTTGATGAAGCAAAATTATGCTTCAAATGAACGATATTTGAATGAAAAACAAAATGCAGTATGTTCATTCCCAAGACTTTGTCCTATTTTTCCTTTCCTTCAACCCTGAAATAGATAATGGTAAGTAAGTGCACTACGACGTCAGCAAGAGCATGAGGCGTGAGATTTGACAAAATTGCTATTAAATAAACGCAATTTGAGGC
The DNA here is from genome assembly GCA_034698285.1 of Sminthurinus bimaculatus. Lineage (NCBI taxonomy): Eukaryota > Metazoa > Arthropoda > Collembola > Symphypleona > Katiannidae > Sminthurinus > Sminthurinus bimaculatus. The sequence goes on along the minus strand of JAQIVE010004823.1, from coordinate 5,238 downwards.
CATTTGATGAATAAAAATTATGGATACCCGTATAAAAACAAAAGGGAGCCGACACATGGAAAGCATGTTTAATGTTTAGCTAGCCATGTAAAACAGCCAAAATTCTTCATCTAATTATAATAATGATATGCGTAATGGCTTGCATGTATGTATGTAAATGTGAACGCTCGGCGTGTATGACGTATGACGGTGAAATTATATCGCCGGTTTACAGAGAAAATTCTCGGATAATATAGCTAACTAATTTGTAATGTATTACAATATAGACATAGACTGTACTGTACATAAATGTTTAACCCTAGTTTAGGACCGAGATTAGTAAAAATATGTGTATCAAACATTTTACGTCCATGCATGGCTTGTTTTGTATGTAATAGGTTACCCAAATAACACAGGATACCGGGAAATTCCCATCGAATTCGAAAAGACCAAAGGCTGGAGGCAAAATTGGCCTCTGGTATTACACGTACATGTATATATATATGCATCGACAAGTTTGTTATTTGAATTTTCCTTTTTGCGTTGTTCCGACGAGTTGAATTTCTGCCATAAAAACAGACTCTCCGTTTAATAAAACACAGCTTTTAAAAATCTCATGAAAATTCAAAGAATGTTTTAATTTTGAATTAAAAATAAGCAAATTGCTTTGCAAACAACGCTTTATTGCTCCTAGCATTTATTTTATTTGGCCATGCACTGCAGTTTTTGCGTTTAGATTGTGAATACAAATACAAATATTGTACAGTGAAAGTTCTTTGCTAAATATTATTCAAAATCGCATTGAAAATTTTTGAATTGAATAAATAAAATATCTATGTATGTATGTATAATCCCCTCGGAAAGAATTAAATCATCACAATCTAATGACTCCATGCGCCTGGTTTCAGTTCTATACATATTCTAAATTCACACAATCATAGAATCACAATGTGCGCATAAATTGTTCTTGGAACAAAATGAATTTTATGCATGTGAATCTATTGTTTGTTCTCTCTTATTTATTTACATATGTATTTAGAGCTCGCATCATCTCATTCTAAATTTTGTATAATACTCAACTCAAATCAGCGATGTGTACCACACACACACACACATCACATCACAAAGCATCAACATTCAGCATATTATGTATGTATGAATGGATGTATTTATGATGCGTTTATTTGCATATTGTCCCTGTTCAATGAAATGAATGACCAGGCTCCGGAACTGTCTGTGCAATTTTAGAATTCAAGATTTAAATTTCGGAAGCGCATTACGATCAGCCTTTCCTCCACGATTCACAATTCACGAGCACAGTTGGTATAATTTTCATATGTGTGTACATAGGAACGGAAGGAACGGATTTTCCACGTGGGAGTCAAGTGAGACGGAAATTTCATCGTTACCAATTATACATTAATGTAGTCCCGGAACAGCAGCAGAAGCAGCGGACGGACGGAGGGACGAAAACTGAAACGAACCGGATGAGTGAATCAAAAGGGTGAAATGAATCTTGAATAAAATAATGCATATGCACACTGTACACTTTCACACATGTTGTGAAACATGTTTTGAATGACCCTGCCAAGAGTATAATATTTACCTACTTCGTACCTATTTGTGGAAAATAAAATATTCATTGTGATTTATATACATATACAGATAGATTGACATCCTTTGAATTTGCGCTTCATACGAACTCCTAAAATACTACATTTTACGTAAAACTGAAGGCTTTGCGGTAACTGGGGTGGATGTAATCTATCAAAAAATACGTCCGGGCACAATTTAAATGCATATTAAACATTCTCGGTATTGTATTGAAAGAATTCTTCTTTTTTTGCTCATGTAAATATTTTCCTTGGTGCGAAAAAACACAAAACACAATGTAAATGAAAAACGCATTTAAGCAACACGCAAACATGCATATTATGTACAACAGCAGCTGGTTTTTTACTTGCTCGGATCCGGATCGGGTTGTGCAAAATTATTAAAGATAAAACACAAAGGAAAAATGAGAGAATGGAACACTATGTACATGTGCATGCCTCTCTCATTCCCCCGTTTTGAATTTCCTTGCTCCAATAATTCCATATGAAACGTTCTGTACTCTGTACGTATATGCATAATGTATAGAAGAGACCGACCTTTTCGTCCAGGAAAAATTGCGCACAGTTTTCATATTGATACAAACGTTTCTCCAGAGTAAGCGAAGAAGGAAATGCTAGGGTATGTACATATGTATGCAGTATGCATAATATATAGTTAAGTAACTGGATAAAGTGTATACTTAAATCATATCCACATACATAGATATAGCATAGACCTACATGTATAAGCATATTAGTGGAAGAGAGAGAGAGAAACTTGTCGGGGAAAATGAAGCAGAAAATAGAGGATTGATTTTGGGGTTGGTTGCAATATTATATTATATTGAGCCGAGCTTCACTTGAGACTGCTCATAGGATAGGATAGGATAGGATATGAGAACCGAGACGGAGAGGATTTGCTCCTACTTTTTCTTACACTTCTTTTGCTTCTTTACTCTTCTTGGTCTTTAGGAAACGGAAACTGTGCCACGGCAGTATGTACTTTATAAGTACTTTGAAGAAGGGAAAAAACCAAGAGGAAGAGAGAGAGAGCGCGGGAGAGAAATAATAAAAAGAATGTGTGCAATTCTTATTCTTACATATACGCATCTACAACGTACATACATACATACATACATTTGCAGGATAATTCTTGAAAGTGCTACTACTTATATACATACATACATCTCTCCAGTATTTTTGCCCACTTGATGCAGAACGGTTGCAAAAAAGGCTCAAACACACACACATAATATAGAGTATGCATAATAAGTATTTTTTATACATACATATGTATAGGTATACAAAACTAAATGCATACATATACATGAGAGGGATAGTAAATAGGCGTGAAAATTTATGGTTAAACCTTGAATACTAAATTTACACAATTTTATTTTCACTCACTCCTTTTTTCTCTCCCTCTCACATTCACATCCACGTTCTCTCTTTCGTTTACACTTCTCTCACTCTCTCTCCTTCTCTTGCCCCGATTTTTCTTGTTCTGGGCACTTGGGCTTTGATTCATAGCGTTGTTAGTGTGCTTACACTAAAAAGAGTTCAAGCTCTCTCTCAATTTCTCTCTTTCACTTTCTCTGCCCTTCTTTCCTCTACTGTGCTTCGGCCCTTCTTTTTTTACACACAGCAGTTTTAATATTTCAATGTTTTTCACTTAAATATTCCTCCAGATCCATGTACAAAATGTAGCTAAACACACACACAACTGTATACAGCCCATTTGTGTTATTTTACATATAAATATATTGTATTTGTATTTGTATATGATATGATGATTCAAAAGAAATATTGCATTCGAATTCACTCCTCTATTTTTTCTGTTCATCCCGATCCAGAGACCGTTTAGCTTTCTCTCCCACTTTCTGTTTACAGCACCAGTAATATATATACAGTATACAGTACATAACATGACCTAAGTACCTACAAACGGAGGAAATAAAGCGAGTGAATTTCACTGTAAATGTCTGTCTGTGTGCGGGAGTTCAAGTTGAGTGTGTTTATTGAGCAAACACACATCTATAATATAATACGATATGATATTGTACGATACGATGTATTTATATGTATGGGTTCGGAAGGGAAAAATATTCGTACTTACACACATTATATATGTATACACTTATATATGTATGCATGTGTAGTTTGTACATAGTTGTTGCATAAAATCCCCAGGGAGTCCACAAGTTGATGAGAAAAAATAAGAGGCAGAAAGCGAGAGGGAGAGAAAAGTCAATGAAAAATAAATATGCTGTTGAAATTGAAGTTTGTTCCAGGTTTGCTCTGCCTCTGTGTCTCTTTTTGTCTTATATTCAGGAAGAAAATCCCACTCCATCTTTATCTCCTACTTCTGCTTCTACTCTAGTTCAAGTTTCAGTTCCAGTTTCGGTTTCTCGGCTTGGGTTGTTGACGGTTGACTGTATGTATGTACTCAAGACTCAGGACTACAGTCAAGTCACAAGTCGGGGTCAAATGGAATATCTGTAATATCTGTATTGAAGATTGAGTGGGAAACGGCAAGTTTTTTATGTTTTCTCCCATTGCAAATATGTTTGTGTATGTTTGTAGTTTGTACTTGTACTTGTACATGGAATAAAATGAAATATTCAGAGACACAACATGTCCACATGAGTATTTACATTGCACATATACATAGATACACACATATGTGTAAGGAATCTAATAGCCATTTTATTTATTTATCATCATTCTCCTCCCGTTGTTTTTCTGTGTGTAATACTTATACATTATACATATACTTATAATATACTAGATATCTAGAATTATACTTTATACAAATATACAGAGTTATAATGTATAAATTATAGGGCAATATTATTTGCATCTGGGTATTTTGTACGTTACGTTGCGTTACGATATGTGTTTTTGGTTGTTGATGCTGGAAATGTTTTTGGTTGTGGAGTCATTTTCGTTTTTAGGTTATTCCATGCTCCCCTTTGTGTGTGTATTTGTATTTGTGTCCGTGTCGAGAGAGTGGGCGATGGAGCAAGAGACGGTGACTCTGTCACACTGGAGACCCGGAGCACATGGGCAGAGCATCGTGAAGGACTGGATGACCTGCAATTCCGTCCCATCCGGGTAATTGAGTGTAAAATTTTGAGGGCTGTTGTCTGGGATGCAAGAGTCTCCGATCTGTCCCAGTGGTTTACAAGTTGGGAAAGTATAACGATCCAATCCTGTTAACATAAGGGCAGAAAAAAGTGTATAGTGAGATGTACATCAGTTGTATTATATTTAAGTACTCGATATGTGTATAGTGTAGATATAGGATGAGAATGCCATTAAAACACGAGAGCAAAGAGGTAAAGAGAAAGACGAAAGTCCTCAAATGTTAGAATTACTTTTTTATACAGAAATATGTGTGCATCTTCCTCATACTTACATTTTATGAGATTGATATGCGAAACTCTTTTTTAGTTACTTTTTTCTTCTGCTTCATCTTAATGTATCTACGTCTACATACTGTAAGTATACGACTGTATATTGCGATATGATTTTTAGCCTAAATTAATCCTCTAGATATTAAATTTTGACATTGCAAGTCGCAAAAACCAATCGATTATTTATGATTTTCTTATTATTTTTACACATACATGTGTATTTTTTGAAGAATTGCTATCCCAAAGCGAAG
>JAQIVE010004822.1:0-13888 GCA_034698285.1 Sminthurinus bimaculatus | reverse complement strand
TTTTATTTCCTCTGGCGATGTTAAATCGTTTTGGCTCGTGTTCGTGTGTGTAAAACCGGAATGATTTTCGTCACCTGAGAAATTTAGAAGGATTAAACCGTATTGTAAAAAGTCAAAAGTAACTTGACGTGTCAAAAAGCCACCGGCAAGTTAAATGAGTAAAACTAAAATGCTTTTTGTAGCTTGTAGCTTTTCTTGTTTCAGTTTGGTGGGATTTTTACACAGGAAATTTGTATTATAAAAACTATTTTCCATGATAAAATAAAATATCAAACATGGCACTTAATTCTTGGGTTATACAAATTGCATCTTTTTGATAATTCTATTTTTGTGGTTAATATTTGTAGACGTGAGAATCTATTGTATCTCTGGTATATGGTGTTTCCATGGAAACACCATATACCAGAGGTACAATAGATTCTCACGTCTACATTTAAAAAAATTAATTAAGTTTCTCGTTTCTCCATAAAGAGCAGCGTACCTCAGCAGCCAAGGCAACGTTGTTCAAAATACAAGATAATTCCTTGACAAATCTCTATTGCCTTGGCAACTGAGATTAGAATGCTTATTCTGCTCGTTGTGGAGAAATGCAGGATTTTTTTTTCTGTATTAAAATAAAAAATGGGCTGATAGGGAGAGATGGTTAAAAGTTAGAAGAGAGAATGTGAGAGAAAGGAGAAAGTTTTTACATCAGAGCTGGAAGTTGGACTATGAGCCAATGATTAAAAAAGTGAGTAGTAGTAGGAGTAAGTATTATTTAGACTTGTCAATTTACAATTCGATTGGACATTATGAAGTAGGCATACATGTATAGCTGTAGGTTTGATTGCATAACTATTCACTCTTTAATATGTGTGTGAACAAAGTGTTGATGTAAACAGAAGCACACAAGCACGAGGAAGGAAAGAGTGTTGACCGTGTAGAGCACATGGCTATCACTGATCGACGACATGGTTCATTTCCTATGTAGTTAATTCGTTTTTAACATGCCGGAACCCTCATACGAAAAGTAGGAGTTACTGAAAATGTGTGTGACTATAAATTACTTGAAATTACAGACTTTGACACTTTCTTGCATTCGTTTATATCCATGATGATCACTTTTAATTTTCAAGTATAGTAGAAAGAGAAGAGGAATAAAAATTAAAAGAGGACATATGTTACACGTGCATAACCATACATGCAAGAAACTCATTTTTATATTGTCATGTAAAGTAATTCTGGTCTTTTTCATATTATAGTTTGTATGTGTGTACTTTTATTTCAAAGTATCTTCATATAAGTCCCTAATAAAGGATATTTTTTGCATGCACAGTATGTAAAGTACATGAATATACGGTATTTTTTGAATTAGGGTTTACATTTGAAATCTTAACCATTATAGATGATCCTGTGTTGACATTTATCTGTGTGAGTAGAAGTAAATAAATATTGCTTTTTACGTCACAAATGACTGAAGTGAGACACGATTCCCGTATAATATACACATACATTATACATGTATGCCCGGTATATGTACATGTTCATGCGTGGAAAGAAACTAAATATTGAAAACATAATAAGCGTATTTGTATGTACAAGAAGTATTATAATATATTTACTTTGAAAATTTTAAACACGATACTTGCCAACTTACAAAATGTGAAGCGATTTTATTTTTTTTAAATTTTTAGTATCGAAACGAGGAATGTAATGAATTTTAATGAAAATGTAAGCATATAGTTTTGAAAAATTAATGAGATTGGAAATTAAAGTAGGCTCTTAATTTGGGAAGAATTAAGCAGTTAAAAATGTTGAAGCAACATATTATACACCCATTCTCATTACAAGATGGTGATGATATGAGATTCGAAATTTCCATATTATTAACAGCGATTACGTAACATGCTTGCAGTTTTTGCGTTTTCTGTGATCTCTTCCCAGTTTACAGTGCTTATAGTGAGAATGTGTAAAAAAAATGAATCTTTTCAATGATACTGATAATTATTTCAAAAAGTAGAGCCGGCAAAGATTAGTACGGGTAAGTAGAGTAATAACTTCTTAAATATGTTGCATATGTAATTGAATATTTGAGAAACATGCTACAATTATTATGTGTACAAATGTATTAAGCATACGTGACATGATGTAACCCTACAAACAAATGTACACGTACGTATGTATGTACTTAAGTATGAACTGCCTGAGAGATATCTCTGGGGAAAGGGAGATTCAAAGATTGATAACAGTCACTGAGAATCATAATTTTGCTAATTGTTTGTGATAAAACGAAATGCCCTAATGTAAAAATGGAACGCACCGCACATGCAATAATACATTGATGTAAACTTTATGTAAATACATACAAATTATCTATACCCGTTATAAGTGTATTTAAATTTACATTGGGAGATTCCCAACGTCATGTTTCACTTTTATAATGTATGCAGTATACAAAGAGCTAGGAAAATGAAGATTACTTATTATATAATAAACTATTTAAAAAGTAATTAGTATATTACATCTTACCTTTATCGAGATTACTCTCAAGAGCTACTTTTCCTTTTTGTATAAACAATTAAACTAGATACTTCTTTTGTTGGCCGCCTTTGAAGTGGTTCGTAAATAGCGTGTAGTAAGACAAGGGAGATAGACAAAAGTAATTTTCTGATGTAAATGTCAATTTGCTTCAAGTACTTAAAATTTTTTGGGAACTTTGAATATATTTTATACTATATATTATATCTATAGATAACTTCGTTTTCGTTCGTTTAAAAAGTTAATCTTAATTTAAGGCAAAAAAATAAATGAAATAAAAATAATTCGATGCACTATGTAATAATTAGATTACATAATGTATTTAAAGGGAGATTCAATCTCGTCCTTTCGTATCGTTCGTTAGGAAAGGAAATGAATTCTCCGTCGCGAACTAAAGAAAAAAACGTTGGTTTTTCGGTCAATGTATATACATTACACATCACCCGTACACGTTTTACCCGGGCGTCTTTTATAAAAAGTACGTACTATATAATACTATAGCATGTAGTGTTGTAGTATGTGTGAAGTACGTGTCTCATTATTAGTTTTGTTTAAGATAGAAGACATCTAAGTAACTGAATGTGTAAAAGTAAGTACTATAGAGCATATCGTAATGTTATGGTGTCATTATGTACGCTTTTTTTAAATAGAAAACATCATTACGCATCATATTATGGGTATGACGCCGTCGTAACGAAAAATCTCATGTGTTCATATTCATATTTACACGCACATTTATACACACGGCTTTTGTCCTCTTATAATACATCATATGTACAGGATAAAAAAACAATATAGCAGAATTAACTCTAGCGATGAAGATAGGCTAGATGTACTTAATACAACTAGTGTTTTTTTTTCTCAAGTTCGTTTTCTAGCCCAATTCCGTTGCCAATTTCTATTTTTAGCAATATCTATTACATCTATTTACTATTGTGAAGTTAGATGTGTTGCAGTTTATAATATGTGTGTATAAGTATGTATGTAAGACTGTAGTATCAACTTTTTATGTTTTCATAATGTTATAATACACGCTATTTGTTGTGTAGTCAAGAGCTTTGTGTCAAAATAGAGCATTCGCCCTGTACTTGGCTAAATCTATAGTTACATATTATGTTTGTTTGTTTTCCAGGAAGTACATCATCCAAGAAAAAAGAAACAAAACGCTGAATACCAAATTTACTTGGATTTGATAAGATTCGATTTTGGGTTTGGGATAATGGACTATACATTTTGATTAAATATGGCTTATGGGTAGAATCAAAACTTGCATTCGGATATTCGGATATCAACTTGAGATTCTCAATTTGAGACAGCTCTACATTATGTGTAGGTAGATTGTAAATGTTTTCAGTTTTGCACTTTTGCAGTTTTCAAGGCTGTTTAACTGTGCTCTAAAGACCTCGTACTCAAAATATCGATCTGCATTTATATTATGTACATTCTTTATTTCAATTTGAGTGTCAATAAATAATTAGTTTATTTTTTATACATACAAAACTATTATTTAAATAAAAATCGGAGGCGATCAGAGAAGAAAGCATTAAAACGTTTCTCTTACGGGATTCAATCGCTACATCTGTGAGGCTTTGCAGGAATTTCCTTTGTTAAGTACGTATGTACATAAGTATGTACAGACATGTAATTAATTGTGTCAACAATCAACGACTATATACATAGTGTAGTAGTATATAGTATATACATAGGATAAAGAAAGTGTTTAAATCCATAAACAACACTAGTGTTATATATTTATTTACCAAAATTATTTACGTTTTATTCAGTTTATAGTGTAGTTAACTAGTTTTATTATTTTCTTTAGGACCTTTTCGTGTTTTATGCATGTCGGAGTTAGACAACAACTCAAGGTTAAACTCGATTGGATTTCTTTTCCTATGAGCCGTATATGATAAAATAACCGAAAAAAACCTTTTGTTTGACCGAACAGTTTCTTTCACGAATCTACTCTATATATCTTCAATTACGTTTTTATTAATTTATTTGACACATTGGCCACTAAACTCCTACAATACATATAAGTACTGCTAAACTTTTTCACTACATAATGGATTGGAGTAAAAGAAATGAGACGTGAAACACAAGTAAAACACAGTTAATCAGCATTATTATATTAAAATATCTGCATATCTAAGGCAGACAAGACGAAGGATGGCTTTAAACAGTCATACAAATCATTATGTCAAGTCATCAAAAGAACATCATAATAATACTGCTGGACAAACTCCAAATCAAAAATTGCTGTCGGCACGAGAGAAGAAGATATTAGCATCTGTTGAATCAGTTCCTCATCATGAGAGGTATAACCATGACTTATAATGTTATTTAATTGTGTTGAAGTGTTGAATATATTTACGTTCATGTATTTGTTTGACTTTTAAAGCGAGTTTGTACTTATATTATGTTTATAATAGATAAATACTTGATTCACAAGTGTGACAACTTTTGTTGTGGTATTTTCTTTTTAGGAATGGGAGTAATAATGGTTTATGGAGAGAGAGTGAAGACGAATGGATAGCACCACCATCAAATGAAATTCTCAACCTGAAGCAGTCTATCAATTTTGAATGTAGTTCAATACCAATCAATTTCACCGAAGCGTGGTCTTTTTTTCAAAGCTGTGATATGTCTCAATATTATGTAAGTTTTTTTTAAAAATATATATATACACGTTTTTAACAGACGATTTTTACAATAATAGCTTGAATGAATGATTTCGTAGATATCTTTTCCCTTTTCAACATTAAATAAATAGGTAATTTACTGGTTTTCTGTTATATCCATTCTTATAGGATCGGATAGAACCAGTGACTTTAACAGCTCATTCCGGAAAATTACGGACGACCATCTCAGAGTATATAGGGCAACCAGCATTGAATCCCTCTTTAATGAATGAAAGGAAATTGATCCTTTCTGTTGCGGCATGTCCTATGAACAATGACTGTATTGTGCATCGTCGTATCCTGCAGAGCATTTACGTGTTTATGACTAAGAATCCATCCTGTTCACGATATGGAGGCCATTGGGAAGGTATGTACAATGTGCAACTTTTATAAAACATAAAAAATGCATTTTTATTTTTTTTTTGTTTTTAGTTTTTAATTTTACAATCTTTTTTTCCAAAAGACGTGGGTTTTCAGGGCCAAGACCCGGCCTCAGACCTTAGAGGAGTAGGTATGTTTGGTGCCCTTCAAATGCTATATTTGAGCTCATCAGCTGAGACGAAAGAAACACTCGCACCGGCGGTTTTTACTCTAAGTCGCCATCCAATACATCAATTTCCCTTGGCTGTTTTAAGCTTAAATGTAAGATTTCTTCAAAAAATTAACATTTGTGTATTCTCCTTTATAAATTGTTCAGACGTTACATTTCTTATGGTTCTGCTCTTAGTGTACACGCACACACACACACTTATTTTTTTAACACACTTTGCACATTAAAATTCCTTTTGATATTAAAGTATATTTCTATACATGAATTTAATTTGTGGTATATGTTTTTAATTCATTTGTAGGTCACTAAAATGGCTTTAGATGCTTTCCGTGACGAATTGCTCAACAAATTCTGCAACAAAGAAAACAGTGCAATTACTGTTGTGAATAAATTTTACTTGGCTATTATGTATAGAATTTTCACTAAGTGGAGTGAAAAAGGAATGACAATACATGATTCTTGCTTTCTGTTAAAATCGGTAGAAAAATGGTGTCGCGCAAATCCCAAAAAGACTTTCATGAAGATGAATGAGTACCTAGATAGAAATGGAAAAAACATCGCTTTGGTAAGTAGCAAAAAGAAGAAACAAAAAAAGAAAAGTAATGGCGTGAATGGACGAAGCAATTTAAATTTGTCATTTTTAGATCTCACTAAACCTAGCGTTGAAGTTTTTATCTAAATTTATTTTTACATAATACATTTATTTGCCTTTTTGTTCCGTTACATAATCAAATACATCTACTTAAAACAATCTGTCATATTTTTTAGATGCTATAATAATAGGTGAAAGTGTGAAAATACAGTTGTTGAGAATATATTTCAGACACTTAAGTTTAGGAAACATGGCAATTTATTGATGTGTTTTAGTATATGTAATAATACAATCACGATCACAGGGCTTTGTTTTTTGTCTATTTTGAATACCATAAGTAAAAATTATATTGACATATTATTATTATCTATATTTATATAAATACTACACAATATTTGAAAGTGTTTTTGTACAAAAAACTTAAAAATTGACCCTGTGATGATCTCAGTTACTATTATTATACTTGAAAACACAAATTATGATGGCTCAGGAAAGCCAGCCTTTCTTACATATATATATATATTATAATGTTATATCATCTATTAAAAAGTCTTATTGCCTTTGTACGTCTCCTTTTTTACACGTACTTGAAATTCTTCAGTGTTTATTTTTCCAATTACAGTAAATAATATAGCTTTATTATATGGAACAAAATTGATATCGTGTTTTTTTGCCGAGTACTTTAATAATTTTTTGTTTAATACTTGTCAGTTATTTTGTTTACCATAATATATGCGAATATTTACTGTATTCCCAACCATTAACCAAATACCAAATATCCACATTACCCAGTTCAACCCAATGTTTTTAGGACTGATATTTTTTGGTGATAATAGAGTTTTAATGATGCGTTTTATTATAATATTTCAAAAAATTGACTCTTAGGGGCCCTTGAGATTTTACCTACTATAGTTTAATAAAGACATGTTGACAACATGTCATAGACGGTATTTGAACTAAACTAGGAAGCATATGCTTATAATTATGTGGGTAGTTTCCTGAAATCCTAAGAACACAAAAAAAAAGAAAAATATGTACATGTTTCTAAATTTAAAAAAATAATCTTGTTTTACGGTTCCCTACAACATTTTTAGTGTTATTATTTATTCTGACCGAACATTTTATTTAAAGTTAGTTGCAAACATTTAGACTTTTGGTTAATTGATATGATTAGTATTCGCCTTTAAAACTAACTGTAAGGAAAGAAACATTTTCATACAGCAAATACAGCAATACTAAAAACACTGCAGTTATGTTAATGTTAATTAATTTATTATTTTTAAAGTTGTCTTGATAATAATGTCCTTTATTGTATCTTTATTCTCAATGCTTTTATCTGTAACACACAATTTTATACAATCTGAAACGATACTCTTCATAAGAGTGTAACTTATAAGAAACCTTGCGATCAACAATCGTTTATATGCAATATGTATAAAATAGTTTATAGAAAAAACAATCGTATATACATGATAATTTGGATACAAAGGAAATATTAAAGTGGATTATTTGTACATTGCTATGTACTACATTATAAAAAGCTGCCAAAAATTTACAACTTCGCTGAGAGTATTTTTGCCATCGAATAATTCTAATAATGGTTGTCAACATATCCACACGTATAATTATAAGCGACCAAACTTAACTAAAGGTTAGCGCACATCTATTTTCAAGTTTCGGATTTCTTTAAAAGCAAATCTATTATCATTATAAAGCTCTATGCGAATGCTACGAATAACAAATCATAGCCAATAATGTTTCACCAGTTTACCATGACATATGTGTGTATATTATGTATCTTTAAAACTAATTGTAAACGTATTTAATATTTCTGTGCGTGTACTTAGCATTCAGTTGTAACACAGCACCACTAAAAATTTCTTTGTCGTAATAATATTTAAAAGTGTGATAGCCTTTTTATATTATGCACAGAGGTGATGAAGATCAATGCAAGAAAAAAAATTTCACTTTGTGTTTTTAATGCATTTTTTTCGTGCAATGCAGAGATAAAGCAACATTGAAAAGATGCAACTATTACATATTATATTATGCTTATTTATATGATTTCAATTTATCTTAAGACATTCAAACAGTGCAAATATTATGTTAAGATTTATGACACAAGTTTTAACTATATGCAAACGTTTTTAGTGTGGATATTTATTTTGTAAAGCAAGAACATAAACAATCGACAAAGTCATAGACCTCTACTAAATACCCTAACATATTTTTGAAACTCTAAAGTTCTTCAGATCAGAGGCTGATTATTGATGATTGAAAGCCTTTTCATGCAATAATTACATTGCAAATTATGTCTAACGGAAATATAATAATATGCTGTGTCGTAGTATCAAAAGTACCAATTAGGATTTAACCAGGTTGTTATATCATTTATTTGTGTAAATGGTTTCATGCTTGCAACGAATTCTTCAACTTATGTGGAAAATGCAATGCAATTTTACAATACTTATAGTATTATGTATGACCTTAAAATTTGTGAATCGATAATGGAGCAATTAACATGTGTACATAAATATCTGCTCATAGTACGTACACAGTATATAGAATAAACAAATTTATGATACACGCATCAAAATTTAATAAGAAGTAATATTATAAGTAGTAATAACAATAGTATTTAACATGTTATAATAGTTTTATATTTATGACCACAGCACGAATATTGAAGGAAATACTGTGCCTGTAAAATACCTGTATAAATGTGCATTCCAATCTTTTCGCTCAGAAATTTAACTTTATACTTACGATAGTGCAAACTAAAGTTGTATTGCTATTTAAAATGTATACACAGTGTAGGCGATTACCATCAATATTGTATAAGTAACTTTCTATAATTCCATTTCTGTAAGATTGTGAGAGAAAGTGATTACATTCCTTTGTTTCGTCTTACAATTACCCCAACTAGTACAATTTTGCTTTTCACTCCCTCGTATTCATTTACGGTTTACGGCATTTGTGAATAAATCCTAAAATGTCATCAGTTCCATTTTCGAAATAAAAATAGCTATTTATGTGTACTTAAACTACTACTATTAAACTTCTATCGGATAATAAATATTAAAGTTCGACTACCTACTTGAAAATATTCTGCAGTTAACCATATTATTGTATGTTCATAATAATTACCTTATTAAGCTGATTAGCTTTATGCAATAATTTATTTTCCCATCAGTTGAAATAGTCCGGGTTTTGTTTTTGTAAGTTTCGTGTTACGTTGCTGTAAAGACTTGTTATTAATCTAATGCTATTATTTATTGGTTTTTTGTGTATTTATTTCTTATGACATAATATATTGTAAATACTAATGGTTAGATAATATTATTGCATCCATATGTTATGGATAAGAGCTCAAGTACACCTAACTTAGGTGACCTAAGTAAAGTCACTTTGTCCCTCATCTTTCACAATATGTATGTGTATTCAATGCATATTGTATTGAAAAGTAAGAAGTATATTTACATAGTAAAGTATAAAAAAACATTTCTCAAAGAACCTGAATCTCAAATGACTATAAGATAAGAAATAACAAAGTATAATATTATAATATTATTGTTATTTTAATATTAGTATGTCTAAGTATATTAAAACCGATGTAGTTGAGAAAACGAAAAATTAGAGAACAGTAGTTTTTGTTGGTATGCAGTAAGTATTTACACGCTTGGAGGCAAATTTTATACATGAATTATAAAAATTCCGGTCCATTTCAAATTTTTAAGTATCTTAATAATGTATAATGTACAGTATTGGGTAATCCAAAGCAGTGCATTGATTTCTTTCTATTTATGTATAGTGTACAGCACGACTATAGAGTATACACAGTATGGTATGCAATATGCAATATTTACATTACAATATACATGATTTTTTCAGTATGCAATCAACCACAATGCTTACCAAATATCATGTGTTTCAGCGTTTGCAATAATATGGTGTAGAGGCTCTCTCCCAATTACAATCCTACGCAAAAAATCCCTGTATGGATGTTAGTTACTATGTATAATAATAGTATAAATGATAAATGCATATATAATTTATAGCTTCTTAACAGATGACGATAAATTTTATCCTTTTTGTCTTAGTACCCGATATTGTACAATATGTAGTAGGGTGTATGATAAAAGTAGATAGTTACTTCAAAAGTTTTATTTTCTATTTTATTCCAAGATTCCGAGAGTTTGAGAGTAAATTATGCATGCATGTATGAATTATGTGCATGGTTAGTGCACTTCATTCATACACACGCAGTGACACACGCATTATTGTATGTTCCTGGAAAGTTAAAGATTAGTTGTCAATATCTCTAAGTCTGAGCAATTACATTCACTATTTTATACGTTATTATTATACTTTTTATCTTGTGTTGTGCAATGTACACACTACCTACACATTACACATATTAAAGAGACATTAATACATCCATCATGTACCGCATGCTATTAATAGTTTCAAATTCATTGAAAACTAAATCTAGTTGTACCGTACAAGTAACTTTCCAACAGTTATCTTTGTCTTTATTCACACATACAATGAGATAGTACATCTATCAATCCTCTGTTGAATGTTATCAATAAATTTTGTTTTCTAGATTAACTTACAACTAATGTAGTATATTGTGGCTTGTAGCTGCGTTTGTTTCTTACATAAAATGTTATCTTCACCATCGTACAAACATGCATCATTTTCAGAGAAACGGATACGAAAACAGCAATGAGTGATACATCATAAACAATAGTTGAAGACTGCGTAAAAAAGCTATTGTTTTTAAACCCTAATTAGTACAACGCACTCTCTATATAAATACCCGATATTTTTCAAATACTAATATATGATATAATATAGTTACAAGTTACATAAGAAATATGAAATATCCATTACATAATAGTTTATCTGTACAACTAATATATATTATACTTTACTTTACATACATATAAACGAAGAAGTTATACGCTTATTTTATGTAGTCTTTTTATTTACTTTGAACATATCTGTACATTATTATCTCCATCATATTCAATCAATAAAACCGAATGATTTTTTTGCAATTACAATGGAATGTACTTATGTTTTATAGGCTGTTTGTCATATATGCACAATTCACAACGTACATTATACACACCACGCATATATACAATATTTATTATATATAGTATATAGTATGTATAATGTAAACATGCATGTATCCATTAAATCGTGGCGTAATGGGCTATTTCGTTTTGCTTTTTGTACTTCCGTCACTCAATATTTAGTTTAATTATGGTTCTTAAAGTTTTAAAATGTATACAGATTTCAGTTTTGCAACCCCGAATGTAAACAAGTATGTTTCAATTTGCCGGAAATAACAAAAACCCTAACCAGTTTGTCTTATAGCATTCTTAATTAGTGTGAAATAACCGTAAAGCATCCCAAATCCAGAATAATCTTAGATGCCCTGTACGTCCTTTAAATATGTCTCATTGTTTGGTGTTTCTTGTGTGACATCGCGTGATTTCTTAGTGCAAAAATCAGGGGTATTATAAATGCATTGATCTATATATATCAATGATCTACATAGGCTATAGGACTGTATTTTTAACAAACACTTACTTATATAAAATGTTGGTGAAAAATCGTCGAAAAAAATGCTCTACGAGGTTGTGAGTGATAACATTCGAAAGAGCAGGTCGAGTTTAGTCGAAAACCGTTTTGGGGTCGCCAGGAATACGCTGGGGGCGCCCACTTTTGACCCCTAGAAGGTCAAACCCGGAAAAATGAACTTTTTTGTGTTTTACTAAAACTTTTACTTCTGTTTTACTAAATTTTACATGCAGTTCCCGGTATCCGGTTATTGCACTTGTTATATATATTCGGAACCAAATTATACAAAAAGAGCAAGAAGCAAGAAGTGATTTTATTTAAATCATTTCGATTACACGGATACCAGAGATTCGATCTAGTTCATATTTATTTATAAAAGGAATCGTTGTGTAGTCCTACAGCATCTCAGCTGTTTACATAATAAAAAACATTTAAAACATTCCAGTGTGTATTTAGATTTTTTGTATATTATGCATTATGCATAATATATATATTATACATAGTACTAGATGTGAAAGCTGATGGCGTACCACATAAATAAGTAGTATACATATGTATTCAGTATTTTATATACAGTATAATATACACACAAGCACCTTTAAATCAGAGTTATCATGGAGTAAGTATGTGAAATGTGTACAGTGTACATTAAGTATTCTATTTGTATAAAAAGTAAAGAATTGGCATCGTTTCGATGATCAGTGTTTTGTGGTGCATTAGATACGCCATTAAAATAATGTTATGTAATAATTTGGATCCGTACATTATAAATTATAAATGAAAACAACCAACATACATGTACATATCCTGCATTAACCGTACTACGGGCTACGCATTGAAAGGACGTTACGTAAATAAGTGCAGGCGTACTTATGTATAGGAAGAAGAAATGCAGAGATCTAACTGTGTTTTTATTCTCATCTTTCGATCCCCTCCCCCCTCTCTCTGGAAATCGTAAGAAGTTCACAGCGAATATAATGACTATGTTTTTATTATAGATTAAATAAATCATATACATACTACACTAAATTCTAAAAATTCTCTCACCACCAATGCAGCACACTGTCCCAAGATTCTGCCTGTATTTATAAACATACATAATGAAAATATAAAATGTTCTGCAAGTTTTTCAAAGGATTTGCTGTATTTATGTGAGTAGTGAGTGGCGTTTCATGCATAGTGCATAGTATGACGTAAAGGCTCTACATAGTATCATGCTTTTTATTATCTCATAGCAACAAGCTAAAATTAAAAGTTATGAAAACATATTCTCCATGCGCTTTATATGTTGTATAAATGATAAGTATAATAAGCGAGTTTGCATTACATTGACTACTCACAAAATACATATTATATGTATCTGCAACACTCATATTATGATAATGTATGTATGTTAGTCGTACATACATACTGTATATTGCATAAGTAATGTATAAAGTGAGTTTTTACAGCACATTTCACCATAAGAAAATCCATAGTTTATGTGTACATAGCGTGCATGGTGTCCGGTGATGAGTACTGGAGAGAGTGATGAGATGAGTATAAAAGATCTTTTGAATGTCGGATTCATATGAAAAATCAAACTTTAATCGCAGTATAAAATGCAGATGTAGAGTGTAACTAGATAAATAAACATAATATACATATACGTGTGTGCTCAGTGCTTATTCATATGTATCTATATAATATTTCCAAGTCACAATCAGTCACAATATTGTTATTTATTTATCATAGATTAAAGGATAAAATTTATTCATTGAAAATATGGAACGCATTATGAATCTTCTTTTTATTTATAATCTATCAAAATTTTTTGTAAGTATATATTATACACATATGATGACGTTGATATTTGATGTACATAATATAATGCTTTATGCAAAACGTCTTAAAGGGTTTGTAAATGTGTGTCTATGTAAGTACCTGAGAATAAATGCACTAGATGTATTTACT
>JAQIVE010004821.1:0-13889 GCA_034698285.1 Sminthurinus bimaculatus | reverse complement strand
ACAAAAAACCCGGGATTTTTGGTAGGTGATTTTGGGTTTTTTCGGTTTTTTTCGGATTCTGGCCTTGTACCCGGGTATTTTCTTGTAATTTTTTTAGAATCCTCCTAAAACATGTTGGACTATAACATACTACAGGTTCATCAAAATATCTTTGCACAGTCCTAAGATATGCAGGCTTGAAAAAGTTCCTAACCAATTGTCCACATACTGTACATAGACATCGCAACCTATTATTATGTTAAATCTTTCCATGTACATTGCCTCGAGCTCTAAATGTAATAAATTGGAATAAGCGAATTGAGGATACATATCTGCTGTATTTACATTGTGTAGAGGCTCAACCTTTGTATGCTCGGAATTTTTACATAAATACTTTCACGCAAAATTTTTACAATATTTTTACAAAGGTGAATTAAAATATTAAACTTGAAAATACAGAAGAAAAAACTGCCAAGCTTGAGTTATACTTCTAAAATAAAAACTTCACAAGTCGGATAAATGTGGGACAATCAATAACCAATAAATTCAAGTTATTGCCGAACCCCGTTAATTTAAGCAAGCTAGGTTTTTAGTTGATACATGCATTTGTCGATATTACTGTATTATGAGAACTGCTATGAAAACGAAGTTTATATGTGATTATATGATACAAAGTACATTTGCCATTTACGTATAGGCTCATCATTCAGTCTGTTGCAAATCCTTTCATTTGATAAGATAAATTGATAACCTTTTTGCACACTTACTCTTTTATCCTCTGCACAATGTACAACTTACATCCCATAAAACTGTGACCAATCACATGTAAGGACGGTATCGGAGCACCACTGTAAATTGCAAAATCAAGTTCGTTTAAGTTTCTTTTAATGATGTACATAGTTACTAGTGTAAAAATGAGCTCCTTGTCAATGAGTTGGACTGACATTGATGACGATGCAGAGTGGAGAATGTGAGGGAGCGTGGAGTCAAATATCACATATCTCGTTCAAACCTACAAAGAAAGCACAATGGCCATCCAATTCCACAGTTTGAATTGACGGTCAGTGAAAGTAAAACGTGTTGTACGGAAGTATTAAACTCATTTTTAGTCCACCTAATACATAGTAATGACGTTTGTCAACATGTGAACGTAATTTGGTTAGAGATTCCGCAAGTAAACTCCAATTTATTGCATGAAATTAAAATATTAAGTTTCCATAGTATTATTGAACACAAAATCACTAAAAGCTTTTATCAATTTTTATATAAATACGACGTTGAATAGTTTTGCATCAGTTAGCCACCATATATTGTCAATTCACAAGGAAATTTGAAGCATGGTAAAATAAATTTTACATGAGAAAAGAGCTTAATCCTTCCTTTCGTTATTCCAGAGAGAGTTTTATTGGAGATTACTCAAATTTGTAGTCAGTTCAATGTAAATTGTGTATATTATACAAACTAAAGAAGATGAAAGTACAAACTTCATATTAAAATACATGCATGTATGCATAAATACAATAATTATTTTTATTTTATACATATAACAAGGCGTTTTCCACACATTTGCACCCAGCCGACGAACGTAACGAGGCACATTTGACTAAGCTTATGTTTTTATATGATACACCGTAATTGCAGAGGAATGAATAAACAAAGTTTTATTTTCTTGTTTATTTGCAAACTGGGAGCTGGGAATGAGAATAGGAATTGGAAAAATATAACTGGAATAGAAATGAGTACGTACTTGACGAGAGACCCATCACCAATTAATGGAACAGGACATGCAATGGAAGGCTGCAGCCATATAGATATGTATAGCTATGCTGTATGTTATATACATACACAAATACAGCCGCTATGATCACGTCACTACTTCAATCAACCAGCATCAGGGGGGATAATTTAATACCCGTATCCAATATTTGGAACAAATTTTGTTCAGAGAGACAAATATGTAGGTTTCATTGCGCATCAACGGACTCCTCATATCTCTCATATCCGCTTATTTTAAAATGACTATCCAATGTAGTGTTCCATATTTTACCCATTCAATAAAATGAGGTCATAGTCCTCCAAAGATGGTTTCTAAATTCAGAATTTTTGATAGCTTCATTTTAAAAAATATTTAGTCAAAAAAAAATAAATCCGTCACATTTTTTAGTACAGCTTACCAAATGTAGCTGTGTAATATGAATAAATCAGCCAGGTTTGACGTTGAATGTTAATTAATTCGCACAGTCGGTAATGTGTCACTGAATATCTGTAAATTTAATTTTAATACGCTATGTTCACGAAGACAGTCCTGGGGCTTCCGTTTTCGACGCAATTAAGCCCTTCATGGCATATCCATATCAAAGAACTTTATACTCTCTTCTCGACTTCCAATTTTATAGTATCCGTCTTATTACTCTTATTACTAGAATTTTGAGGGCAACCTGATGTCGTATCGTTAGTTTAACTTTACTCCTCTGAAATAAATTACAATAAAAGTGGCAAGTGTAGGTATCACTTCTGTATCATCGGCGCATCATTTCTTTAGTGAAAGTGTCAACATAATATGTTTGTAATACTTATACGATGTATATACACATAGTTGTAATAGATACTATTTCTAAATTGATATGGTGCCTTACCAATTTCAAATAAATGAGCTTTATCATGTAGATTGTATTGCTATTGTTTACCAACTATCTCTAAATATCAGTCAATGCAACAGAGCTAATATTATTCACTGAACTTGCATGTCTTCCTTACTCAACTCTTCACACATTTAAACTGCACAAAAACTTTTGAGACAGTTAGCTGACGGCTGAACAAGGTGTATACAAAGACATTAATGGTTTTCATGCCGACAGGTTGAAATTCGAAAGAGCAACCTCAAAGAGCTTCTAGCTCCAGTTCCAGTGTTAGGTCCCCTGCACTGTCATGCTCGTCTTAGGGTATATTATTATTGTCTCGTCTAGCTAGAGGACTGGGTCTTTAGCTAGCGTAGCTCAAAGCTCATCAATTATTTTGCCCATGTGTATACTTGTCTGCATCTACGTCTGTCTGTGGCCTATTACTCGACCAATATGTTCCCATATGTTAGTGTAGAAAGTCGGGTTTTAGTATAGATTTAGGTACCTGCAAATATTACTGGTTTATACACAGTTGATGGGAGCCAAAATTTGACTTCGTCAACAACATTGCAAGCATTTAGAAAGGTGAAAGGGGTATTCGATAGTATCGAAATAATTTAATACGGAAAAAATTAAAACAAAAATTTTTGTTAAAACTGGGGAATCACCTGGAATAAAGTAAGAATTTACATATGTAATATTGTTTGAAGTACATTCAAGCAGACATCAATAAATTGTCATAACTTTTTCAGTTCTGAAATAAAAAAATGTTAGTTCAAAGAGCTAGCATATGTATTAAAAATATTGAGTTTTAGGAAAAGCTTCCCCGATGATATGGGTAATTACAATATGTATGGCACGGATTCTTGTAACTGATAATGCAAAGTAAACGTATTTTTTGCACCGTGTTTACAATTTATCTGCCCAATAATACCGAAGAAAAATATGAAAATCAATAAAAAATAATTTCGACCAGGAAAAAAACATTCCAAGAGCCCAAGCTCAAAGTGCCGGTACTGATATTTGCATGCACAAGAAAAATGAGCATGACAGCTCTGATCTAGAATATATTTAAACGATAGACGATATACACACATCGTCAGTTGCCAGGCGGTACCGGTAAAACTATGCTAATAGAATGCATATTGACTAGATAAGGTCGGAACGGCATGCTTTAAAATGTGGTGGAACTCCCATCATTTTTTCAACTTAAGCCACTGAAAGTGAAAAGAAGCTGAAGCTTCACGTTAGCTCTTTGTCGTGACTTTGCTCAGTCTCATTCTTTCTCCATCCTCAACAGCCATGTATGCTCTACCTTTAAACTACAGCCATGTACAATGTACATTGTACATAAATACATAGGAAAAGAGAAGGTAGAGCAGGAACATGTACAGAGAGACAAGCTCTTTGTCAACAAAACACGTATTGGTTGAAGAATTCCCAAATTACAAATTACAATACCAGCACGGAAAACGGAGCGGCGATCAAACGATTGACATTCTAGGACAGCTATTCAATTTTCTACTTTTTTCTCGAAACTGTAAAAATGCCTTTCACAACTTTTTTCGCTTATTTCTCGTTATACTTTCCTTTTGCTTGAGTCAACTCAATTATAGTGTTATTCGTAAACAACAATATAATAATTGTCTGAAACCATTGATGCAGTTCATCTCAAAAATTCATTCTCAATGGTTGTGAATTGTGAAAATGCGGGTTCCTTGTAAGATTTTAAGAGCAATTTATTTCTTGGATATCAAAATTTTGAAATTATTAACTTTCCATAACGTTACATGGTATTGTAAGTTAATAAAATAAGTAGCCGTTCTATTGATTTTCGTTTCATTTCCACGTTCTTTATACATATTTTCATTAGGATATTTGCCATATTTTGGGGCACCAAAAATAATTAATATACACTAAATCTATCGACACAACTGTCGAAGAAAAAATGAAAGAAAGAGGGAACAAAAAAGATTTGAAAAGACAAACACTAAAGCAGTTAGCTAATAAAATTTGTACTGTTAAAGTATAGGGCAATGAAAAGTCTAAGCGCTTCTTTCTGTACAAAAATCTCTCTTCCGGATGAAAAGGCTATTTTTATTGCACTCTAATGTCATTTAAATAATGTATGACATAAAGCTTCTCTTCATCCATTACCTCATACGATATACATATATGCACAATACAATTTATAATACACTTTCTAAAGAACAAAAAGGTCGCATAAAGAATTCGTAGATTCCGTTTCTCTGTCTCTCTCTCTTTCTTTGATATTTATGAAAGACACAATGTACTTTAATTGACTTAATAAAAGTCATAGAGAAGGAAGGGTGAAGAAAAGGAAGACGAGGGAGACGAGAAGAGAGGGGAAGATACATGTGCGCCGCCCGAACTCAGACTCAAAGATATTGTGGAGTCGTAGATTTTCATTCATGCAAATATAGACGGAGAATAAAGAATAAGAGGAGAATATATGTACATTGTACATATATACAGTATTAAGCCCGGAATTTCACCGTCTATTTTTCTTCCCTGTGCTTCTTCGTCTCTCCTCTTTTTCTCACACACACACACATCTTTGTCCTTGTCAGTCAGTCACAGAGCTGTTTTTGCATTCTCTCTGTTGTCTCCCAACGTCTTTCCTTCTCTTGACTTTCTCCCTCTCCTACTCCAACTATACATAGAGCTATGGAATCTTGGATATTTTCTCTCTCTCTCTCCCTTACGGTCCTCTTGGTGGTGGTGGATGGAAACCAATTGAGTTTTCACATTGAGAAATCGAAATCCCTGGGAATGCATCGAAGATTTTGCAAGAGGAGACGCGAGAAAGGGCTCACACAGTCACTCACTCACTCACCCACACACATACACACAGAGATATTTGTACAAATATAGACGAAAATCCATCCACTTTCTATCAAACTTTTCCTCTCTCCTATGCACAAAATGGAGTATTATATTATACATAATGCATTTTCTCCATAGGTTGAGACTCAGAAGAGTCAGAGTCAGAGTCAGATTCAGAGCCAAAGACTCCTTGAGCAAATATCTGGCAAGTAAGTCCGGGGTCTCGCTATCATCAATATGTGAGATTACTGTGGACCTTTTCTATACTCCCTTGTAAATTCGAATATGTGTAGTAGTGGAGTAGCTCCCTGCTCCCTATACATAACAAATGCACGACTCTTCTTTTAACTGGCAGAAACTTCCCTTCCAACTGCATTATATTACCATGATGATACAACCTCGAACCCACTGCAAATACATAATGTGTATAGAAGCATACACATAAAATACAATGTTAAAGGCATATACATACATTTGTACATACAAGAATTAGGAAGTACATCCTTTCCTTCTGTATATCCTTCATGGTCCATATTTCTCAAATACACACACCGTTCAGAGTCCGGAGTCTATTTCAGCAGTACCATTTCACTCCTTATTTTTTCCCCACACCACTAGTAGTGCCCGAATCCTGTATGTATAAGGATGTATGCACACACTATTCCTACACTCTGGTAGCTTCATATAATCGATATATCGGCGTAGAGTGTACAAACATGTGAATGCCTGCTTATACATACATACATACATACAGGAGGGAGCATTCAAAGTGAAGAGAGAACAGACGAGACAAGGAAAGGGTCTGCACTCGTAAAGCTAAAGCAAGCGAGACACGGAAGCTTCCGTTCATTCTGCTCCCGTTCCTTTCCTCACATGTTATATGCTATGTATGACTTGGACCTCGTTCGAACGAACGGCTGAAAAGGCAAAGAAAGAGAGGAGCAAGTCGAGAGGGAAGAAGGGAACTTTTTATGAATGTAGAGTAGCTTAACCCATGTACTATGTACACTTGGTCCGTATATATACTTACTACTTACTGTACTGATCCATCCTATTTTGTTATTTGGTGCGTTATGCTCATGTTATAATGTGGTCCATGGGCACATTACAAGGCATTACACAACATTGCATATTCATGCACAATAATACACACATACACATACACAAATTGTACAATGCAATATAATTAGACTCTTTTTGCCTTTTGTCCAACCGTGCATAATATTTAGCCCACGTATACATGAAGGATGTATGCACACAGACATACATCCTTCATATTTTATACTCATAAAATTTACATATCTTTCCACCAGTTCTTTAATAAGCAGTCTCTATAATATCGGCATGTAAGTAGTAAGTACACACTCGCATTGTACAGTACATCTCAACCATATACAAAGGTGCTTTTGCATACTGTACATTAAACTAACCTGGAGTGGACTAGGGAAGGAGAAAGGGAGAAAGAGAGTTTTTCTACAGTCCCTGTCAGCGCTCAGTTCAGTTTCACTGGGTGCATTGCAAGTAAAAGAAGGTTTCACCTCAGCTCAGCTCAGCTTAGGTTAGGTTGAATTGGAAAGTTGTGTGCACAACTTGAAGAAAGTATTATTATTATTCTACTATTTTTACACTTGTATGCATGCCGTAAGTATGCATTAGCCTGTACTTAGATATACATGCATACTTACTACTTACATAGATATAAGATACAGAAGTATGTACAACACGGTAAAATGCCTGCTATGGTACTATTCCTGTATGTATATACATGATGGTTTAAATTCCAATTTTACAGCGCATATATCTGTAGATATAGAACACTTTGGTGTATTTTGTACGTGTACAGTTGTCCTTGTACTTCTATGTATATGCCTACGTTCAAGAATGGAGCGAGCGGAGAAAGGAATAGGAATAGTGCAGCAAAAACGGGGTATATATAGCATATAGCATAGCATTGGATAGGATCGTAATATGGAAAGGCAAGGGCAGCAGTCGTCGTCGTGAGGATAATAATCGATAAAGGAAAGGCGTGTCGGATCTGCGTGCTCCAAGAGGAGCCAGGGCTGAGGAAATTCAGATTCTCGAGTCTAGAGAGAGTCGGAGGAGTTGGTTCGGGGGAAAATTTTAGTGAGTGAGTGAGTGAGTTTCTCTTCACTCTCCAATCCACTGTATGTGTTGTGCTACATACATACGTAATACATACACAGTATACAATGTATGTACTTGGGTGTATCTCTACATTTTACGAACATACATTGTGCCATGTGCCTTTCTAATGTAAGGGTGTCTATGTACATATGTACATGCAAGTATATGTATGTGTATGTGTATGTACTTGTGATATGTTTTTCTACGGTATGACAGATATGCATTTATGTATTGCTGCTCTACGACCACTACGATATAAAGTAGAAGTATCACTAGTGACGGTATTGATATGTATGTAGTATGCAGTGATAGCGTAGTAATGCATGTATAATGTATATTTCTGTCTATATATCTGTGTGTATGTAGCACATTATAATGTTGGCATGGAACTTGCACATACATAAAAGGAGGAAGTTTCAAAGAGAGAAAGAAAAGGAAAATACTCCTATGTTTGCTATGGCAAAAGAAAGAAGAGAGAGAGAGAGGGAGAGAGAAGGACAGAAAGAGAGAGAGAGAGAGTCGAGGTGCGCCTGGTGAAAAGAAAAGGGAATGAGTCGAGAGGCTCGGAGCTAAGTTGGATAGAATAGATAGATAGAGCATAACTGTAGAATGGTGGTGGTGGAGGAAAGAGGAAAGAAAACTCACACAAACTGACACACACACACACACACATACACTCACCATACCATACTACACAGCAGACACAGACAACTCTCACGTTTGAGGCAATGATGCAGGAGAAATCACTAGATAGGAATATCGGGAGAAAATATGGAGACCCCGATTTTACCTCTCCTGTTTCGTCACTGTCCTTATTCTGTTTCTACGACTTTTCTCGCAGTTTATCATCTATTTTAAGACCCTTGAAACAATTCTCCGTGTCTTCTTTCTGTCATATTATACACGGAAATACAGTGTAGATAAAATTACATTCACACATACATATATACATACCTA
This sequence comes from Sminthurinus bimaculatus, assembly GCA_034698285.1. Lineage (NCBI taxonomy): Eukaryota > Metazoa > Arthropoda > Collembola > Symphypleona > Katiannidae > Sminthurinus > Sminthurinus bimaculatus. The sequence goes on along the minus strand of JAQIVE010004821.1, from coordinate 5,340 downwards.
CACTCTCCCGAGGTGGACTGGAATAAATCGGAGAAGAATAAGGGATCACAGTGACGGAGAATCATTCCCTTCTGGATAACTTGGTGAAAATGTGAATTCTACATAGTTGAAAAGTCCAGTGCCAGTAGAACGGAACTTTCAAATTTTGAAAATTGAGTGTGTAAAATATTACTCAAAAACATAAATACGTGTCTAAAAATTAAAGATACAAAACAGTTTACCATCATCATCGTCTTAATCGAATGCCGACAAGAAAATCTAAATACCAAATTTACTACCGCAGTTTGGATCACGTTCAATTAAAATAGATAGATTAAAAGAATAAATTACAAAAGCTATTTTGGTGCGGGTTCGTTCAAAATTTATTTTCGGTTTACTAAATTCCATATTTGATCGTTTATTTGGAATACCTGGAATTTAATAAATAAATGAGTGAAGTTTTAGGATGTGCATATCGAATCAAATTCAAAGAACAGCGGAGCGGTTGCTGATTTAACAAAATCGATAAGTAAATAAACAACTAATTATGTGGTGAAAATGTTTCAATTATTATTTTTGAGCTGAAAGTAGACGTCAGTTTTCCGAAAATTTCGAACTTCCTACAATAATTTGTGAAATCCGCTAGTAAGCACATGTGAGTGGCAAGAAAGTGTTTTTTGAAGTGGTTTAAAATAAAAAGTGATGAATACACATGCATAATTAGGATATCGTGTAGAGATCGTGCATCGTAAAGAAAGTTATTATCATGCACTGAATCTAAAGGTGACGATTTTACTAGATATCTACAATAAATGATTCTACCCTAAATTTTCCCGGATCAAAATAGAAAATCAGAGTAAAATAGTTAAAATGTAGATTCATTAAAGATGAAGGCTAAAAAGATGAAAAAATGAGTGCCAGATTTAGCGCCGGGAGTGAAAAAGGTTTGTTGATTGTCGCAGTGCGAAGGGAGGATGATAATAATAATGATCATACTTACAATGGAATCAAAATGTAAGAGTAGGTTATGGAAAACGACTCAACGCTTCTCCCTGTCAACGACAACATCGACATCAACATTTCTGCGGCCAATTCTAGCAGTTTAAAGAAGACTTTGAGGAACAGTCTTCTTTACACAAGGCGGCTGTGACGCTTGCGGCTACCGGAAATAAATAAATACCCACCGACACCAATCCGTTTTTACACCTTGAAACTCTGTGTGTGTGTTTGTCTGTGTTTAGAAGTGCGTGTGTGTACACATACGGCGTGACAACCATTTACCGTCTCCTCACACCTCAATAACTCGTCGTGAGATCATTCACTAAATTGTTCATCATTTATCAGGAAGTCAGTTGCTTAGGCCACTGATTTCTATATCTATACAAAATGCAGAAGGACACTACCCATGTGGATCATCTCCAGTATGTTGGCCCTTACCGACTGGAGAAAACGTTAGGCAAGGGCCAAACAGGTACTTAATCATATTTTCTTTTAAATGACCTTTCATCTCTTTCATTATTTTTTTGTTGTAAATAGAAAAGTGCCAACAAAAATACATTCAAAACAATCGTTTCCATTAGTGCAGTTTCAAACGTTAAAGGAAGCCGTTGGAGCCACTGCAGTTTGATGAAAGTGGCCAATGTATGTACGATAAACGTACTATCTACATACATACGTATTGATTCAAAAGAAGAAGAAATAATGCTGCAAAAACTATGATTGATAGCCATCAACTGTCCTATTTTTTCAAGCGCTCAACTTCAAATCAATAATAAATCACCGGGCCTTTCTTTACCTTTAAACTTTACCCGGATGAATTAGAGCAAAACCGTTGCTTTTTTATCCTCGTTATAAATGACCGGCTTTTCCCCAGTGTTTGTTAGCCTTTACTCGCTCTCGTCGTGAAGAATGATATCAAATTTGTAGACCCTAAGGAATCATCAGTACAAACGGAATAATATTGAATATTATACTGTCTGTATTATATTACTTTATTCAAATACAAATGTAGTTTATTCTAGTTTCTAGAATTCCAAGAACAATAAACAGAAATTTAAGTTTGAACCTCAACCTCAAGTAATATAACAATAAATAGACATAATATAATGACGGTTCTGACAATTTGAGGAGAATCCAGTCACTGGAAAAATCATTCAAACGGCTTTTCCAGTAAATAAACATGAACTCTTTGACAAAAGGCCTTTATAATTTCCTTTGACCCGATATTAGAAGTTTGCAGAACCTAATGTTGTATTTGCTTTTCATTTCACAAGAAGTAAATTGCTGTGTCATGCAAATATTAAGGGCCTATTAATAAGTTCAAGGTACACACAACATGAATGAATGGCGAGGGAGTTTATGTTTAATTATCTTTTAGCAGTCATATTGAAAATGATAAAACCATACACTGCACCATGGTTAATGTAAAATTATTTATATTTTAAAGCCATGAAAATATTAAAATCCACCTTTGTCTAACAATAAGTAATAGTAATGCAAATATTTTACAATCCATTTTGCTATTGAATTAGCACGAGTCTTTTCCCACGCAAGATATGTACTTTGGTGTGTTGCATGTAAAATTTTAAAACCTCAATGCCCCTATGGTCAGGATTTCATTTTCCTTCATCTTCAATTTAAATTGGAGTGAGGGATGAAAGGTTGGCAAAACTGAAAATGCAGTATTTTATCTTGTATCAATTATCATTGTTCATTTGTCTTTGTTTCCTATATCTGCGAATTTTGATTAAAAATGTTTTTATTAATTTAAAAGAGAGCAACATCAATACAAAAATCTTTTCCTACATAAACCGACAAGCGTACCATATATTCAATGAACAATACCCATTCTATAAATGACAAAAAGAGGCCTTTCTAGAAATTACGCGGGTGGGCGGTGAAAAGCTCGTGCGAATACTAATTTGCTAAATTTTGGATAAATCAAAATGCATGCTGTGAATGCTACAAAACCTCACAAATGTCCTGAGACCGACAGCAACATAACGGATGTATATACCAGAGAAGGAAGAAAGAGAAAGCCGATATAAATATTAGATGCAAACATATCGCTCTTACAAAAGACAAACTGTTTGGCATGGGAGATAGGAGGAAAATTTGAAAAGGGCAAATTTCTCGTGATGAAAGCTCAAACTCAAATTTTAATAAAATAGAAGATGACAGTTTGGACCTTCAAACGAAAAGGAAAAGTCGATGAAATGATAATGATGATGATGATGATGGTGATGCGGACAATAACAAGTACATCATTTCAAAGCTATGCAAAGGCAGGGAAACTCAAAGGGGAGGCGAATGTGTACAGAGAGAAAGAGGAATAAGCTGAGAACGGAACGGTGCTTGTACAAGTACATACAATATACATACCTGTATGCATACATACACCCAATTTCATCTTAAATCCACTTGTCTCCACAAGAAGTTCCCTGTGTGCTTGAATACATTTTTATAGATGTTGAAGGAGAACTGTTATGATATACAATGTGTTTCTCCGTATCTGTTTCTCCAACTTGATCTCCATTTCAACCGTGTATGTAAAACTAGATATCCGCATATGTAAATATGGATATTTGTCCACACATATACATATGCATATATACTGCGATATTTACATACGCTTGCATGTGATTTATGGATATATCCATAAAACTATTGACTATATGGGATCTTACACAGGCTCTTTTCGCATCCTTGTCACATCAGGCCAAACACTCGTCAGTTTGTTTTTGTACATAATGTATGTATGGAGTATATGGAAAAAAATCCATTCAAATGTACATGTATAAGTATTTGTATGTACGAATGTCTTGGCAAATTTCATTTTACATCTCGACTCAATGCTCGTCATCATCTTCTACTTTTCCTTCCTCGTCTTTTCTCAAGAGTTTTCCTTGTCCCTTTACATACTAACAACATTTTAAGGCCGCATTAACGACATTCTTCTTTATTCTACTCGTTTTTAGGGTCTTAAACTTTCTACAACTGTGGTGTTCAAAGGCACTTTTTATTTTTATTAAAGGCAACGTACTACTGCTATGTATCGGAGACCGGAAGAAGTCTTAACTTGTTTTTCTTTTCTCTATACGAATTTTTCTGTCCGTTTTTCCCAGAGCAACTCATAAGAACGTTATTACGGAGTTTTGACATAATCCTGTCTATTTTACTTAAAAAAAGAAACTTTAACGGTCACAAATAATTGTTTTTCATTCACAGGCAAGGGAAACAATTTTTAGTTTCAGTTATAAATGATCAAGGGCTTGTGAGGAAGACATTATCACTATTTTGAATAAGTTAAATAAAATCATCGGTTCTCACCTTTGAAGACTTTTTTGTTGCTGTTTCATCGAAAAGTGCGTTTTGAAGAAATAGACTTACGACAACTGAAGAAAGTATGCTTACATCTTTGGAAGATATTGCCGAATCTCCTAAATTAAAGTATGCATCCAAGTTGTCCTGCTGTTTATTTTTTAAAAACATTTCCTAAAAAGTTTACATGAACTATGTATGTATGCTATTTTTGCTACCGGTTGACGTCTATTGCAGCTCACCGGCTGGTGGCTTAGTGAATGAATTTTCCAGGAAGAGGATTGACGAATTACATTCGTAGATACTTCTACTAGAACTATGTAAAGCACAAATAATGCTTGAAACCATTCATATTTCAAAGGTGGGCAGAAAGTAAAATTCAGGCTTCGTTTTCATCCGGCAGTTTTCCTCGGAATTTCTAAACCAATTTGTATGAATAATATTTATGTGGCGTTGTACTTGGAAACGGACGAGAAGGAACTGAAAATTGCATGCTGAGATGGAATATTGCAATGGATCAAAGTCGTCACTTATAAATGAATCAGAGATCAAACGGAACTGGATTATATAGAGCCTAAGCAATAGTACAACTTTGTATTTTTATGACCGATTAAATCTCTACCTTTCTATTTTTCTTCGAATTTCCATTAGAGCCCCGGAGTGACATTCTATACTTGGCTGTTTCGACGATGTTGCGAGTAGAATTTGAAAAAATGTTGCAAATGACCTTTAATTGTTTAAACCCGTTTACACTTCAACTGAAAATAACATTGAAGGGCTCAAAAGCAATTTAAAAGCTCTTTCAAAATTTAAATTTAGATTGTTTTTTAATATCCTAGGAAAACACAATTCAAATTTCCTGGCTATTTTGCAGAATTTTAAAGCCTAGTTTTCAAGTTTGTATGAGCACTGTATTAAAAAGAGCAAAGCTAGCACTCATGCTAGCTGCAGCTAGCAAGAGAGAAAAATAATATCAGCTAGCATCAGCTAGCAAAATAAAAAATAAAATACATAATATTTCAAAACCTCGCACACTTTTAA
>JAQIVE010004820.1:0-13891 GCA_034698285.1 Sminthurinus bimaculatus | reverse complement strand
AACTGCAGACAAGACATTTTTATTAAAAACTCTAAAATTAAACTGAATTGAAAATAGATGTGAATAGATGTACACAATACATAATATAATCTCAGAATTTATTGACAAAGAAAAGTATTTTTTTCATACAAAAGTCTGGAAAAAACTTTATTTAGCTTCTACTGCGGACTGTGGCTTCCCTGCATCCACTTCCGCCAGATCCAAATATCCGCTGCCATCCCGGTCCAACTCGGCAAAAGAGTAGTAGGCAGAGGAATTGAAGCGCAGGAAGTGGAATTTAGGATTCCCAGTTGAAGCCCCCATTTTATTAGCCACGAAAAGGTCCACTTCCGCCTCGCTCAGCTGACCGTCAAGGTTGACATCGACGAGCTTGAAAATCTCGATCGGGGTGTTCTTGTGAGATTGAAATTCAGTGGAGTTCAGGTTGACCTCCCGCTTACGTCTGCCATCCGCTCGCCGACATCCACCATCACAATCGCATCCGGCGAAATTGCAAGGTCCATAGCCACAGTGACACCTGTATAGGGGAAAACCGCAAAAATATCCTGTGGGCTCTGTGCCGTCCTTACACTGCTCTCCACTCGTGCGACAGCATTCCCCGTTCACACCGCCACTGGTCGAGTACAAAGCTAGGACGAAAAATGCTCCAAAAGCCAGAGCAAACCCATTTCCTTGAGCCATCTTCTTGTGTTGATAAATTCGTAGTTTTCTTGGGGTATCTAGAAGCGAAAAAAAGATACAGTTCGAGCTCAAAATTAACAAGTTTTCAAAAGAAATTCAAGACTTATGCCCATGTAAAATAAAATTATTGCTTTACATACCTTCAAGTTTTATTTCACTTACCAAAGGGAAATAACAAAACCTCCTTGCTGCTTGTGTATTGTCGGTGTCAAAATCTGGCTGGAAATGAATTTTTCACTTTTAAGTTTCCGTGATTTAGATTTGAAGTACTGTACTGTCAAAAAAAGGTCCAAAGACGACTGTGAATACCTCGGATTGAGCCGGCTCCTTTTATACGGCAGACTAGAGACAGTACACGTATAGATATCCTATTTTTTCATTTATCAGTAAATCGTAAATGGCCTTAGACTAAGAAAAAACATCAAATGGTACGTGTACAAATAAATCCGCGGCGTCGAAGACTTGCAAGCATGTTCCTATGTTCACAACAAAACGTTTTGCATCAAGAATTTGGAGAATCCCGACTCTATACAAACGGGTATCTGCATGTAACTCCGCGTAGCACACGAGTATTAGTCATCGGATTTCTTTGTTTACCAGTAAATTGCATTCGTCGATTAAGTTACAAATGTACGGGTACGTGCACAAATAATTTTGCATCCAGTATGTATCTGGAGAATCCCAACTCTATTCCAGGCATCTGCAATCTTCAATTATTGTTGTTACACGTTACACACTTGTGGCCGTTTACTAGGTACCTATTTGAAATTTCACAAGAAAAGAGTTAATTAATCCTTCGATTTAGGCACAGTCAATGTGCAATCTGTAAAATTGTCTTCGCTGATAGAATTCGTTCACCTTTTACGTATTTACATATGTATGCTTGAAATAAATTAGGATGAGTCAGGGATTTATGCATGGAAATCATACGCGTATTTACGCAGTGTATCTAATAATATACATACAACTCCAACTTCCAGCTTGCTCAATGCTTGCAGATTCCGTGACTAGAGACAAGAAACCTGTTTTAAGCTGGAGGAAGAAACGCGTTGGGATTGCTACTTTTTCCTAGAAAAGGAAGAGTGGAAAATTTAATATGTACGTAAATACATAATCAGGGACCAGTAAGCTTGATTTGTGGTTGTAGGATATGTCTTATGGCTGTTTTCTATCGCTAGGTACTTGTTTAAATTGTAATGTTTGAAATTTTACTTGTTAACTTTGTTTTAATTATTAACTATTTATTTTAGTATTGAGGACAGAAGAACAGCTGACGTGTAATGTGTTTGCATGTATTGTACGTGTGACATTTTCATGCATAAAATCATCTTTCAGATGATTTTATGCACATGAATTTCTTCATCTCTTTGAGTTCTTAGTGTTTTTCTGCAACGACTCTTTGGTCTCATGTTTACATGGATTTTGAATGGGCGAGGGGCATTTTTTACAAATATTTTAATGAGCTTTTTTTAATGGCCATAGCTTCTTTTTCTCAGGATTTCCGAAATCAGCATTATTGTATTCTGTCATATTGTAACAAAATGACGATCAGGGTTTTAAATTTAATGAAAATGCAGTTTTGATTCAATTTGTGTTTAATTTTCTTAACTTAATTACTTTATACTTTAGCATGGACAATTTTAGCCAAAATCCTGTATTCTCAATTTCTAACAAAATCTCTAATCGGATTTTTTGCGAGAAGAAAAATTTCAACGGACTGTAATAGCTTGTCGCATGTATTTCCAATAAAATATTTGATTGGCGTCAAAGCATTGGTCTCCCTACGTCGTATCAAAAACTAAAACCGATTAGCTTTTACAAGCCAAAGTCAACTTGAGGGTAAAATTCGACGCCGAACACTAAAATAAGTCTATGACTGCTTAAGTTGTGTGTCTAGGTTTCTGGAGGCGAATCCTTGACAACAAAAAGCTGGCTGAAATTGAGCAGTTATGTTCATTATTACTTTCCCCCGAAATATCAGAGCCCAGGACTTGGACGCCGTTTAGACAGTTTTAAGCCGTGTAGGTGTCTATATGTACAAGTAAATTTTTTCTTCGGCTCAGCAGTCGGCATTTCACGACTGAAAGCTGAAAGCCTGTTAAGATACAGAATTATGTTACAATTTATTTCAAAGCAAGTATATCAACTACCGAGTTTCGAAATTACCACCTTAATAAAATAAAAATCAAACTTTCTTTTTAATCCTAAACACTAGTACGCTTGTATGTATGTATGTCTTGTATTTTGTATGGTCGACAGAGTCATTTTAACTACGTAATTAACTTCATCGTGGAAAAAATGAAGGTTATTACAAGCTTTTGAAAAAGCAACAAATTATATGCATTTATGAGGAACATTTTTATAGTTTTTATAGGCAGTATAATTTAAAATACATTATAAATTCATCGTTAGATTAGGAATGATACATGAATACATATTATACTGCATTCAATGATAAATGACTACATGTGTAATGTGTTACACATGACTCAATCAATCCGGTTAATTATCATGCAAAACTCGAACACTGTGTGCTACATTATGCACAAATGCATTATGTATTGCGGAGTGAACCAAGTTACATGGACAATGGACAAGGAAAGCAATAAAAACCACTTTTTCTTAGTTAAAAACCCCTCATAATCAGTACCGTAATATGGGGCGACAATGGTCATTTTTTCATGTTTTTCTTCGCAATTTGACTGTCCTTCGCGTACAAAGCATGAAACTAAAAGTCTGTTGTATGGAAACACAACTTCAAACATTCCTCTTTCTCGTCTTTGAAGTTATTTTTTGAAAATATTTATCGGTCACTGTTTTTCAGAAGAAACCAAATGTGACCATTGTCGCCCCATATATGGGGCGACAATGGTCATCTTTGTTTTTAGACCGACCTAGTACTTGATTCAATGTAAATTAAATCAAAATGTATAAAAGTCATCTAAAAACGACTGTCTGACTTGGTTTTGAAAGTATTTTGTTCCATTTGAATAAATTAAAAAATAAAAAAGATGATTTTATGATTTTGCATTAAAAATGCACATTGAATACAAACCTGTGATGTTTTCTGAAAAAAATTAATGAAATCCATGATAGCACTATGTAACCAACTTAATATGTGCAGAAAACCATTATTAAAAGGTATAAGGTAAACAGCTTGCTTTTGTCCATAAGCTTTAACATGACCATTCTCGCCCCACATTTGACGAAAAACCCATCCTTTTTTGAAATCGACGTATTTTGACGGCTACGTAGAAAATTATAAAAATTTCAAAATCGGCACATGTTGCCAGATGCCCAATTGACAATTTGACAGGTGTTCAACTTTTTATGACAATTTGCTAACATGGCACCACATGAAAGTTAAAAGCAGTTAAAATTCTCATAATTTTTTCTCTCGCAGTTAAAGTACTTTAAATACGTAACTATTTACAAAACCCTGAATGTATTTTACTAACCTGATAAAGAAATATTGTGGAAAAAAATGAGCCTAATATCAAGTCTCTAGCTAAAGCCTTTCAAATTCTACAGCCATTTAAAAAACTTTCCTGAAAATGACCATTGTCGCCCCATAGAACCATTCTCGCCCCATATTACGGTACTTTGTAAGTTACTATTATTTTTGTTTTCTTGGGAATTTCGAAAATGTGAATTTCGGGTTTTCACTTTTCACAGTTTCGCACTTTTTTGCACATGTTTGCCTTCGCGGTTTTTATTTTCCCAAGTATGAAGTACATACATATTTAATGATGCAGTTTTGGGTTTACATGATCGAGTTACATGCAAAACCCCTAAAATATTTATTTTGATTTACTAATTATTACATATTAACTAAATATGGAATATCAAAAGGCACTTCAAATATTAAAGTAAATTGGTACTTGATTTATTAAACTCTTTAAAATAATTTGTACCTTTTTATCTGTGTTTAGGAATACTTTTAACATTTAACATTTTTTACAAAACTACTATGAAGTACATTTTTTCAGTTTCATTTTTTCTAATTTATTTTTTGTAGACAATGATTTTTAGCAGTATTTTTTTGTTGCAGCAATTTTTGCATTTCTTCAAAAACCTAAAGTTATGGAGAAATACGGTACGGAAAGTAGTTCTTTGTGTGTTTTACGCTTTTTACCCGTGTATGGCAGACATCGAGAGAGAAAAAATGGCTCCTCTATATATATTCTCTCTGCATATTTGTGCCGCAGGCACTTTATTTGTACGTATTTACATGACCATGGACATGGTACACAGTACACAGTAAAAATAATATCAGTACAAGAGAGGATAAAATAAGGCAAGAAAAATTGGAGAAAATAGGTATAGTATCAATTGTATCTATCATTTAGATTGTTCTCCCCGTCTTTCGCCCCCTCTCCTTTTTCCTGGTCCGGAGGCTCCAGGAAAGTGGAAGTGAAGAGGAGAAAACACTGGAACGATTTTTATGCTTATTTTCTTCGTTCTTCGTTCGTTATTTCGCACCATTCACCATTTCATACTTTGCTCCAGTTTCCTTTCTCTCCTTCCACATCCTCATCCAACTTCAGCTTCAACAGCTCCAGTTTCCAGTTATGCATCAGCTCTTATTCCAGTTCCACAGTTCCAGGTTCCATCTCCATCTCTTCAATGCTCCTCCAACCCGTTTATACATACATCATACTGTAGCGCGTCTACCGTTTATCATATCATGGTATACATAGTATGTATGCATCGTGATCTCCTTTTATTCTTCCTCCATGTCTCATTTCTACCCTTATTCTCTCTTACCGAAATATTAATATTGCTATTATTGCTAGATATGACGTACAAAGCTGTAACTCCAAGTCTATAAAGCCTGTGTTACATCTTACACCATCGGCGGCTTATTTTCTGTGTGCTTACATCTTTTCTACCTGCAGACACATATTATTCCATTTTTGGATCTGGCGTAATAGGCGGTTTGTACACTAGGTACCCCAAATGCAATTCAATACAATGTAAATGTGGATGTACAAATGTATGTACATGCTTTTACCCTTTCCTTTTCCACCCTATTTGATATTGAGCGAGCGACGAAGAGGAAAAAAATACTGGGAATTGTACACCCAGAATTTTTTATATTATCAACAACTAGTGAACACTGTGCAAACGAGCGAACGAAGGAGCAGAAACGAAAACGGAAACTACATGCGAAAATTCTTCTATGGGGTGAACATGACACAAAATCCAAAGAAGAATAACATGTACAGCATGCCCGTGTAATAATTCCAGTTTGATTCATTTAATTGCAAGAATAAAATCCTGTGCAAAAATAGCCTCATTGTTATTATTACTTCTTCCTAGTACAACGTTCCACTCGATTTACTCCATTGCAATTTATTTGTCTACTTGATGCTTGATACCCTACAATAACTTCCCCGTACATGTAGAAAACCAAGGAATTTCATTAAGAAAAAATGTAAAATAAGATAAAATATGCCGGTGAAGACGAAAAGATAGACAAAGATGTTTTCAACTTTCACTCTTGAACTTAAACTATACTCTCCGGTTTTTTACGTTTCTCCCATTTGAAAACTTTTTCCATGCTAATAGATGGCGAAAGTGAAAATAAAAACAGCGGAAGCAATTTGAAAATGGAGAGTAGGTACAAGGTACATGGTATACATACATGGGGATTCAACTTTAAAATTAGACAAGGCTGCCTGTCTCTGTGTGTCAAGTCAAGTCAAGTCAAGTCTTGAAGTGACTGAAATCCCATTTTCTTTCACTCAAGTCCAATTGTGGGTATAGGTACACATTACACATTGTATTCCATGTATGTATAATATGTATTGTCCATCCATCCAACTCAACTCAATGGAATTGAATTGAATGCAGTCGAGTCCAGTCAAGTGACTGTGTGACTGGTTGTTGGCCGTCTTCGTCCTTTATTGAAATGTACAAAGGAGGAGTAATAATGGAGATTAACAAATAATAATAGTAATTATCCAGTCAAACCTGGAGAGAGACAGACAGAGAGAGAGAGAGAGAGAGAGAGAGAGAGAGAGAGAGAGAAAAGAAAGAGTCTGACTCGTTTTTTTCTGTCACAAGTTGAAGTTGAACTATTTTACGATACAATACATACAGTCACATGTGTATAATTTTCCCGGATAAAAATACACACACGTACCCGGCATTATATAATGTACCACATTATTGTAAACGTATCATATGTGTAGTATGTAGGCATACCTATTAGAAAATGTATGTACGTATAGACGGGAAGATTGCGAGTCGAGATAACTTCCCTACTTTTTCGCTGTATGCATATTGAACACTGTACATACCTATTCCTTTATTATACCTGTATATAATAGCACAGTTACACGCTTTGTGTAACTTTCAACTGTATAACTGTAAATGGTACAATAAATAGCATAGACATATGTATGTACTTTGCAATAAGTAATACACACGCATAATATAAAACGTATCTATACATGTATAATCTACAAAAGTACAGCATATACTATATAGATAATACTTCCAGTTTCATTTCAGCTTTAACTTTAAAAATTGCGAGTCTAGTACTTTTGCATGTAGCTATATAACAGTGATAATAAAGCTATTGAAATACGCATATAAAAAGATATATTGCCCATTTATATACATACTACATACATACATACATATATGAGATGATAGAAAAATGACAGCTGTCACGCTATGTCAACGTCCATGTCAATTAGATAACTGGCTGAGCGTGTGTAGATATTTTTCTCTTGCAAGAGAAATGCATGCATTTCTCTGCCGTCCGCCTCTGTTTGTTCCATTCCATATCATCATCATCATCATTCGTATTTTACAGTGTACTGTATACTTATGCATTTCATATTCCATTCTCCATTTCTTCTGTCAATTGTATGTTGTATTATCTATCTATATTCTATATTTTATACTGAATTGTATTTTGTACAAAATGTACAATACAAAGTACAGAGCTAACTGTACAATGTACAAGCAAAAACTGAGAAAAGGGACTGTATGAATGCAAAAACGGTAAGAATATCATATATGATATATCAGCACGATGTACCACAATATTACACCCATTTTTCATGCCTTTTATCCCGTTTCTTATAATATGTATAGTATGTTTCATTTTTTCACTACAATTTTTGTCACTGTGTATGTATTTGTAATAGGTATATACGTATATTAAGTATATATATACCGGGTAAAGCTCCGAATTCTGTCTACTTCTATGTATTTGATGAACATGCATCCATCTTGACTCTGAGTTGTTTATTAGTATTAAATATTTAATACAGAGCTTTTGGATCGACGAGTGTAATTACTTGGAATATGTACAATGTACATTGTACATAGTAGCCTGATGGCCTGTACAATCATATCCCAATCATTTATACCTTTGACTATCTATACTTTAAGAAGCAAAGGAAAAAGTTCTCTGAGAGAAAATTTGACCCCAAATATCTGGGTAGTATACACATGTATATGCATGTATAGAATATCCGGGGTCAAAGGTCGTCTCCTGCAGCATCAATGAAGTAGAACATATGTACATATTGTGTAGTACTAATATGATGTAGCACTGTACATTAAATATGAGAAGGGAAAGATGCACCATAATGAAACAAAGGAAGATACGAGACATGGGAGGAGAATTTAATAACTGAGAAATGGAGAAAGAGAAATGCATTAATGAATGGAAGAAAAAAACATGTGACAAAAAAGAAAATGTGTTGGATTATCCTATAGTATCTCTCTCTCTCTCGCTCTTGTGAAAACAAATTCGAATTGCATGTGGAAAATGGAATATTATGATGAGTGCTTCATACATACATACATACATATACAACTACGACTGTTACGGTTACGACTACGAGTTCCATACTTATATATTATACTACCGAATGAAAATGAGAGCGACCTTTCTCATCAACATCAGCATCATCATAATATAATATTATTGTATCCATATAAGTATAAATAAAGTACACACTACATATTATACATACATAGTGATGCTCTGTTTTTTAACATGTTGTATCTGCTGTTTTTTTTGCATTTTCACCATCTGTTAGCATGAAGAAAGTTTCAAAAAAGGGAAAATATTAAAAAAACGCAGAGTATGTGTGTACAATGTACATTTTATTCTTCTATACAGATGGAGAAAATTTGCAAAAGTAAATTTCCATTTGAGTCTCTTAAGCCGTCAGTTGACTGTATCTGTATCTGTACAGTATACATGTGGACATGGAGATATGTACATTGTACATATACGGATAATTTCCTGTGGGTTTCGCAATTTCATTCTCATCCCTCCATGTACATAAGTATGTCTGACTCTGACTCTATCTTTTCTATACTCTACAGTATAGCTGAACAAATTTGAATGGAAATGTCTCGTGTAGTTAGTGCTCATTCTCATTACATGTTTTGCATGTACAGGCTGGTTCTTACAGAACTTAACTTTGGACTTTGTGTCTTTTGTCTAGTATTTAATTTGTACTTATTACTTGTTAATGTCAAAAAATAACAATAATGTTATGCTATAATATAGCATGTACACCTTTCAAAAATTTTGAACCATGACTTATTACTATCAAATATTTAATTTTGCAGTTAACGTATCAGAATTTCATAGAATTTCAAAAGAAGCAGCCTGTATAATGTACATGTACACTATGCAGTATACATGTATATATACAAGGGCTCAAGAAAAATGTGACGATGATGACGACAAGGAAGAGGGAGACGACCAAAAAGAAGAAGCAGAAGAAGAAGATGATGGTGGTGGTGACCAGCATGGAGAAAGTGTATCATTATCTCCAGAAATTAAGCAACTAGAACTAGATCTAGATCTAGTTCCAAAATCCACTTCTTTTACCCATTCCATGTGTGTATGTAAAGAATACGGAATGGGAAAAGGAGAGAGAGCCGGGGTAACGGCAAAGACAAAGAGAAAGACAAAGAAAAGATGAGAAATGACTAGACTCTAGACCCATCCTCTGTGGAGCTTGGCAAAGAGAAAGAAGTAGAATAAGAATAAGAAGATGATGATGATGAAGAAAAGGAAGAACTAGATCTTGAACTCCAACTTCAACTCACATTCGTATTCGTATTCGCATTCCAACTCTTCATCCTTTTAAGAAACTAACTATTACAATGCCGATGCAAAAGGGAGGAAAGGAAAGAGTGAAAGTGTCTGCGAGGATCCGGAACACAGAGAGATGGGAGGAGGAAGGAGCAAAGGAGACAATTCTACTGGAAGAAAAGGACGAACAAGAAAACAAAGTCGACCACGATCTTCTTTTCTCCTTGTTCATACTCATCGTCACCATCTCCTGCCTCCGTCTCAGCTTCAGATCTATGTAGCTCCAACTCCAGCTGTATCTCCATTCGGCCAAAAAGAGAAGTAGGAAGAAAGTATTACCACCCAGCCATCACACAGACAGAAAAGATGGAGAAGTGAAGTAACCAAAGAAGAAGAAGAAGAAGACTTTGCCGAAACCCAAACCCATCTCTAAAACTAGGCGACTGCACTGCACTGGCATAAAGGAAGGAATAAGGATGGGGAAAGTGAGCGAGTGTGCCATGCCAGCGGATGAGAGAATTGTGGCCGTGGTTGCAAATGTACAATATATATTTATTATGGTGTCTGCCTGCTTTATTCTATGCCATGCTATGCTATGCTATGGTATGCTTTGGAATGGCCTCGTCCTTTCTCTCTTTTCCTACTCCTCACATGTTACGCTATGTTACGTTACAGAATAAAGTATGTATGTGTATAGTGTAGAAAACAGTGCAATGCTCCGCAAAGTGGGAGCAAGGACTGGAGTATTAGCTAGCTGTGTACTGTATACTGTGTATAGTAGCAAATGCAGAGTACAGGGGAAAGGAAAACCAGGGAGAAAGGCCGAGGAGAGAAAGTCGGAGAAAGTGGATGGTTGGTTGGTTGGCTCTGCCTCTGTACATATACAGCATATAGTTGTACGCTGTGCAGTGTTGGCTGGCTGGCTGGCTCCTCTTCCTCTTGCCTTGCCTTGCCGTTCTCTTGCTCTTACTCCGGCTCTTGCTCTGGTAGGTCGGACTCGGATATTTCGGATGCTCGGATATGACGATGACGACTAGGAGAAAGCACAGAGAAAGAAAGAAAGAAGGAACGAGGGAAGGAAAGAAAGCGGAGAAAGCAAGCGAAAGTTGAGTAGAGTTGGGTTCAGTTGGTTTGGCTTGGTTTGGTTTGGTTCGAGTTTTTGGGCTCTATTGATCTGGACGTGTGAGCATGTCAGGCAGGCAGGCAGAAGGAAGGCAAAAGCAAAAGGAAAGAGGAAAGACCCCGCTTTCTCTCTACATACACTCAAGCATAAGCACAAGGCATAGCATAGTCAAGGCATAGTCATAGGCAAAAGCAAAAGTAGGAAGGAGTAGAAAAAGAAGCTCCAGTTGCAGCTCCAGCTCCAAGTCCACGTCTAACATGAACATTACACTACACACTACACTTTCACTCCTCTCCGTATACTATTCCTATTCCTATTCACTTTTCCACTTGCCCAACAAGCAAGCCCGGCTGAACCAAAAAGCCTCTCCATTCTCCATCCATTCCATTCCATGCCATGCCTTGCCATGCCATGCCATTCTACAATATTATATTATTATTATACATACAGGATATATTGTTGAAGGAGAGCAACCAACCAACCACCAACACAAGAAACTGAAACGTACGTAGCTCTCGCACTCTCACTCTGGCTCTGACTCCAGCTCTTGCTGTAGTTATGGCTCTGCCTCTGGTTCCAACTTTCTACTACTATTACTAGTTTACTACTCCACTCGTCCAAACGACAGGAGAGTGTATATGCTATGCATGTACTGCACCTATACTGAGTATAAATACATAGCGTACTGTACTGGGTTGTAGTTTTGTACTTGCAATGTAACCAATCTATGAAATACTCTCTAAACTAATGCTTTTTCCTACACACACTCTTTCTCTCTCTCTCTTTTCTGGCCCACATTCACATCCCTGAGCTGGCTCCGTATAAATGTAAGCCGTGCATATTATGCATAGTATATGTATAGGAGAACGTGAAGAAATTTTCCCTGTAGCATTATATACATAGGAATGTGTATACTGTATAAATATCTCTGTGGTAGTTATACTTATATATATATGTTGTATGTGGGTATAAAGAAGCGGAGGAAAAAACGGAGGCATTTGCTCCACTCTTTGTACCTTGTCGAATAGTCTCTCAACTCACACTTTACTCTCAACTTGAGCTTCAACTTGAAGCTCAAACTCAGACTCAGCCTATAAACAAGTATCCACATCCACACACAAACATAACATTGTACAATATACTTGCATAATATGCAGCTATAGCTAAAGCATAAAGGGAGCTATACATACACACTAATTCAATCTAATGTTGAATTTTCCACGAGTTGGATATTTTTTGGATGAAATATTATCCACAGATATGTATGAAACAAAGAGAACGTTGTTTGCCGCCGAACAGTTGAGAATGAGATGAATGAAAAAATGCCAATTAAAAGATATTCAGGATCATCTTGCTAAGAGTTGCTAATTCTCGCTAATTTTTAAGAGTGTTTTTCATACTTGCTAAAAAATATGCAATAATATGTTGTATTATACGATATTGTGCTATGCTAGATACCTATATTACATGTATACAGTATACAATAGAACGGAGAAAGAGTGGGCTCGCTTCGTTCGTTATTCTATTCGTCAGTATTATTTTATTAATGAAGGAGCGAATGTGTGTAATCTTTGTTCAGAATACATACAGAATATATACACAAGTCTAAGGATTTGCTGTGCATATACATATTGTATGGAAGACTGGTTTTGTTCCAGTTGGCAAAAAGGAAAAGTCGAGCCAAAGCCAAATCCAAAGGCAAAGGCAAGGAGAATATAATGGTGAATGTATTTTACTTATCTGTATAATATTGTGTGTAGTTTGCAAGGTTATATAGTTACTTGGTAAGAAGAAGAAACAGAAGAGGAAGAAGAATACAGGAGTTTTGTTGCACTGGCACCGTCGTCGTCGCCCTGGTCGCTTACCCTTACCCTTCTTCCTCTTACCCTGCTTCTGCTGCTGCTGCTGCATCAGAATCTTGAGCCGAGTCTAAATATCAGTCGTGTCGTCGTAGTCGTGGGAAAACGAACGAGTCAAGTCTCCAGCCAACAGCACACACACGACACGGAACACAAAATCCAACTACCCAACTATTCTATTCTATTCTATTCTGTTCTCTTCTGTCCTTTTACCTCTCCTCCTTGATTTTGATCTGCAGCATAGTAGAATATATAATACATAGAGATATTCATCATGGTCATGACTACTACTACAACTAAATTACGGACTTGGTTTTGGACTTCAGTTCCAACCCTTTGGTGCAATTCCCCCGCTGTGGACAGAATCGGGAACCTGGACAAAAATATTAATAATGTGTGTTAATAGAATTCTTAATATTAACCATACTATTAATTAATACGTGTCGTTGCTGTCGTGTTTTGTTTTTTGATTTTCATCCTGAAAGTGATTGCGAGTGATTCGTTTGGTGTCCAAAAGCAAAATTTCAAGACTTGGTCCAAGCTGTATAAAAATAGAGTGGTGAAAGTTGCTGGAGAATGACGAATACGAAGGAAAATGGATTTAAATAAAAATTAGTAATATTTGGACGTTTTGGGTTTCTCCTTTTTTTGAGGTGAAAGTGCGTGTGAATTTTTTTGAGTTTTGTTTCGATTGATGTCGATATCAATGTGTGCTAATCCGTCAAATTGAAGAAATCATCCCAACTGTGCAAAATTGATAATTAACTTCAATTTGATGTGTTGTGAAAAGTGTGAAATGTTACAGAGAGACGAAAAGAAAAAGGTGTAATATTATTGAGATACATGTTTCTGGTTTTTTGTAAACAAAAACAATCAAGTGTGTGTGTTGTATAGAGAATAATTATATAAAATAAGAGTTAAAAAGCTTATATTTTACCTTAAGAAAAAAGAAATTATAACTTATATTATCATTATAGCATAAGTTTTACACCAGTCATAGGGCTGACTATATTATAGGACTACCTACAGTATATACCACTACCAACTGTAAAATAATCTAAAATAAATCAAATTTTTTGTTTATATTAGATTAAAGTAGCCCAATTATAGCCTAGCTAAACTAGACAGCTAAATAATACCCAATTATTA
>JAQIVE010004819.1:0-13895 GCA_034698285.1 Sminthurinus bimaculatus | reverse complement strand
CGATCCATGTAAATCAGATTATACAGGCATCTCATATGACGATTGAGATCAAATTCTTTTTTAAAGTCCGATGGACAGATGAGGCATTGTTTCGGGCGTTCTTCAACAACCATTTTTTTTCGGTACTTTTTCTCGTGACTTCGAGGGTAAAGGTGTACATTCTTGATATGGCTATCATAACTTTTCAAGTGAAGATTTACTCCGCAAATTGGACAATCTTTTCTCAAAGAGTCAAACCATTTTGAATCCTCAAGATCCTTGTTGGATTCAGAGTGACTTTTCCAGTGTCGAAAAAGAGCTGCAGGAGTCAGTTTGGTAATACACAACCTACACTGAACTTTCTTCGGCTTATTGTCATTCACTATCTTGTCCATTTCTTGCTTTGTCAATTTCTCTTTCTCACTCTTAACAGCAATTGCCCCTTCTTCATTAGATTTCGGTTTTGGCGAAAGATTGACTTTGGGCTTGATGTCAACATGACAATGATTTTGCGATTCTTCCTTCCTCGTTGTATTCTCTTCTTCTTCAATGACTAGAGCGATTTTATCCGAGGCTGACATTGTTGCTGGTTGCTTTGTGGCTAGTAAAAGCTGCTTTCTTTATTCTGTAAATATACTCTTTACTTTTTTTTATTCCTGACACCTTAATCCTTATAAAAGTTCACTTTTTATTCTGTATTTTATTGATGACAAATGACAACCCAAAATTTTAATTTTACTTTAAATTCCTCTGCTAAAAGTTGATAATACTACTTAATTAGAGATCACAGGGTTGACATTGCACATTGCACGGCAAGACCAGTAATGGAAGCAGGAACCACCAAATCACAAAATATCAGTATAATATTATTGTATTGTATTTAACAAGAACAAGAAGCTTTGATTAAACGCAGCTTACAAATGACAAATGATGGAATACGACGAAGGAAATGAAATGCAACCCAAAATATTATACTCCAACAACAAATAATATACAAACGTTTAAGCAAAACTTAAAACACGAGGAGGAGAGGGTAAAATGTAAACGTATGTATACAGTATAGAAACAAGGCTAACATGATATGTTAACTATGTAAGTACGTAATTCTACGACTAGTTAAAAGTCTCCGTCTATAAGCATACTTAAGTATGCTTTATATAGAGGTGGGCTGATGCGTTTTGTGCTTACTCACTAGCACTGCTAATATTAATGCTAACGACTGATATATTGCAGAATGTACCTAAATAAGTACATAGTATAAGTCTTGAACTTGTACATAGACATGAAAAAGAGAGTCTCACTTGTCTCACTTTGTTTTTTCACGCATAAAATCGGAATTCTTTGCCATCTTCCAAGAAGAATGTCTTGCAACATTCCTCCAGTTATATTATTAGGAACAAAAAAAATAATGACAACTATAGATAACACTAATATTTGATGCATTTTTTAACAAACTCAATTATTTCTAGTAGTTAAAATCGGGGTTAGAAGGAAATATTTCTAGAAATGTTTCCATCAAGGTGAAATTAGCGATATCCCAAAAAACAGTATCACACCACATACACATTTATTTGTATATGCATGAGTCACACACAGCAATAATGTAGTTAAATTTAAAAGTCCTATTTTCGGCTAGAATTTTAACTCGACTAGTTTTAATTTTAAATGTGCCCTATGCATAAATAGTACTAAAACAATGCATGTAGCGTATAGCGTATAGTAAGGTATAATATATATATACATATGCCATATATATATACATACATACTTTGTTTGGCGCGGGACGTATAAATCTAATTTAGGTTTCACATTTCACAAAATTTTGTGAAAATATTTAAAGCTGAATTTTTAGACGATTAACCCTTATGTATATGAAGTGTTTCCTAGTGTATAGACCATTTTTAATTCATGTCCATACACTTAAGTTTTAATATTAGGTATTTAAAACAAGTTTTGTGCTGTTAAAGTGAAAGGAGAGTTGCTTTAAAAATTGAGCACTTTTCTGCGACGAACGTATTGTGTATATTTGTGTGTTTGTAAAAAAATAAGTACACAGTTACATTTTTGAAAGTACATAGTGTTTTATTTTGGAATAATTTGAATCAATTTAAGATGGCTTTTTTAACGAGGTAAGTCTTGCTACTTAAACAAAATAATTGTATTCCTTACATTGTTTAAAAACCAACGGTTCGTAGATATAACTCAAACTTTTGATCCAGTAGCTTATTCCAAGATAAATCGTGTCTAAATAGCGTTTTTTTTTTGTTTGTTTCAATAATTTTAGCATACTGCCCTTACCCACCAACAACCTCCGGGACAGAGATGACGAACGAGCTCTTTTGAAAACTTCTACAGCGGTGGTGGCAATAAAAGAATGTAGGGCTCCTCCTTATGGACGTCGAAGAGGCTGGGTTCCCCGCAATCCTGAAGTAAGCTTTCTTTGTATTAACTATCCCGTATTTTACATACTTACATTAATTATCAATGTATGCCAGACTGTGTAATGTGTGACTAATTCTTAATTCTTATTTATTAGGACTTTGGAGATGGAGGAGCATATCCGGAAATTTCAGTTGCCCAATACCCACTTGGTATGGGGAAGAATACAGCGGATGCAGAGAAAACAACTTCCAACTCTTTAGCTGTTCAATTAGATGCAGAAGGAAAAATTAAATATGACTTGATTGCACGTCAAGGTCATGGAAAAGATAAAGTTGTTTATTCAAAGTATACAGATTTACTCCCGAAGGAAATGACATCTGAAGATGACCCGGTGAGTGAAAAAAACAAGTTTATTTTTAAATAATAATAATAATTATGGTTGTAAAATGTGTCTTATTTAGAACTTTATTTCATAACAAACATGCTTTAACATTGCCATTTGCTAGGCGTTTAAATTTGATGTAAAATACAACTTGCTGATTTTTCGGTTTTTTTTTCTGTTTTATTTAGGAACTCCAAAAACCTGATGAAGAAAATATTAAAGATGTTACGGAAAAAACTCGACAAGCATTAGAAAAATTAACTCAAAGTAAAATTGTAGCTGCAATGCCTGTTAGGTGTGCCGAAAAAAGAGTAAGTAAAATTTCAAAAATGTATGATGTACATGTTATAGCTAGCATGCAACACATCCATATTATGTGTTTAATTATTAACCTTAATAACATTAACCATTTTTTTTGTTTCAGGCTGAAGCTCAATATATTCGTTACACTCCATCTCAACAAGGTCCTGCATTCAATTCAGGAGCTCAACAAAGAGTTATTAGAATGGTTGAAGTTCAAAGAGATCCCATGTCACCGCCTCGCTTCAAGTAAGTTATCTTTGTGATATCAATTCAACAAAAAATAACCGTTAAATAATATGATGTATAGCGTATAACATAAAAAATGTCTAATTTAAAACATTGTTTATTTGTTTTTCCCCCTTTTAGAATTAATACAAAAATTCCTCGTGGACCACCGTCTCCTCCTGCTCCTGTGCTTCACTCTCCTACGCGAAAGGTAATTAATTTACGTCTTAAAAGACTTGCATTATTAAAAATTAAGGAATAACTTGGAATGTATCGTAATGTAGCGTGTATTAATTTTGAATTTTGATATTTTTTATTAGGTTACGGCAAAAGAACAGAAGGAATGGAAAATCCCACCCTGTATCTCTAACTGGAAGAACGCTAAGGTAAATATGACAGAGAAAAGTAAAATAAGCTACGTATTAAATTTCAAATCGCCAGCCTATAGTCTATAAAAAAGAAAAAAGTATACAGATTTAAAAAGTATTTTTTAAACTAAAAAAAATTATATTTTGTTTTTATCTTTTAGGGTTATACAATTCCTTTGGATAAAAGATTAGCAGCCGACGGACGTGGATTACAACAAGTTCATATCAATGAAAATTTTGCAAAATTGGCTGAAGCCCTGTACATTGCTGATAGAAAGGCTCGAGAAGCAGTAGAAATGAGATCTCAACTTGAAAAAAAGTTAGCTCAAAAAGAAAAGGAAAAGAAAGAAGATCATTTGCGGGCATTGGCTGCCAAAGCAAGAGATGAACGAGCTGGAATTCGTCGTCAAGAAGTTGCAGGTAATTTACACGCTGCATGTAATGTAAAATCGTGCTCGTAATAACTAAACAATAATAGCCATTGATTAATTATGAGTTGAAGAGAAATGTGCAGGAGGATTAGTCAGTACTAAAGCCAATATAAATATTACGTAATGTATTTTTCCGCGACTGTAAAAATTTTCTTGTCTTTTTAATTTTCAGAAAAAGATGAAGATGCCAAAGAACGTGATGAGCTACGTCGTGAACGTCACAAGGATAGGCAGCGTGAAAGAAATATTGCTCGTGCAGCACCTGACAAGAGGTTGGTCATTTATTTTTAAGTTCATTCTCATGGGTTTTTGCCTTTTGCAATCTATCTATTGTTATGATTTGAAATTATTGTATTGAAGTATTTGACAGCTTTTACTTTCATGTTTAAAAATTTTCAGGAACCGTCTGGAAAGAGAAAGGGAACGAGATATCAGTGAACAGATCGCTCTAGGTCTTCCAGCAAAGACAATTGCTAGTGGGGAAACTCAATTTGACTCGCGGCTATTCAATCAATCCCGGGGAATGGATACTGGATTCGGGGATGATGAAACTTATAATGTTTATGACAAGTAAGTGCAAAATTAAGCAAACACTCAAAATTGATCTTGAGTAAAATTACAAATAAATGATACATTTAAGAATAGTGCCCTAAAACATTCTATTTTTTAAATATTAACAGGCCGTGGAGACAAGGTTCTGATATTGCCCAAGGAATATATCGTCCAAAGAAAGGTGGTGATGCAGAAATTTATGGAGATGACTTGGACACCATCGTCAATACAAATAGGTCAGTTTTCATAATGTGAATTTTTTATTGAATTCATTACTTGGATGTTGCTGTTGTATAAAAATTGTGCTAAAAAAGGCTCTTAGCAAGTCAAATGCATATTTTATTTTCCATTATATTTCTTGCAGATTTGTGCCTGGAAAGGAATTCAGTGGAACTGATCGGGCGGCTGCTTCATCACGTTCTGGACCTGTTCAATTTGAAAAAGATGAAGAAGATCCCTTTGGTTTGGATCAGTTCTTGCAGCAAGCTAAGCAGGCGAGTAAGCGTGCGGGTGAGGACAAGAGCAAGGATAGCGGAAGTAAATCACAAAGCAGTAGTGAAAAAAGAAGACGACGGGAATAACAATAAGTTGAATTTACTTAGAATTTTTTTATTACCATAATATTATTATAGCATATTATATAGTAATAAGAAAGAACCATGAATTATTACCACAATTCAAGTAAATTTTAAACTTTCTGATTTCAATTTTCTTCAAAAGAATTTTTGTAAGTACCAAAATGGTGATACATCCAAGGTGTATTCAAGTTTTCATGTGTGGTAGGCATTCTAAAAAAGATGTATGCATGTATTATAATATGATAAATTATGATGACACATGCAAAGAATGATAACTATGTAAATAAGTAATGAGAGTTCTTTGACATTTTCTATAACATAAGGGTTATTGTTTTATTACACA
The DNA here is from genome assembly GCA_034698285.1 of Sminthurinus bimaculatus. Lineage (NCBI taxonomy): Eukaryota > Metazoa > Arthropoda > Collembola > Symphypleona > Katiannidae > Sminthurinus > Sminthurinus bimaculatus. Next base: position 8,352 of record JAQIVE010004819.1, on the reverse strand, counting down.
ATTTTATTGTATAAAACCCCTTGCCACTTTCTGTTTCCGTCATCAAATAATGTGTATATTACATATATTATTGTTACTGTCATCCATTAGGGGAAAATTAAATAGTAATCTGTAATCAATTTTGTACATGTTCGTATACATGCTTACACATTAATTATGCATTCATCCAGTTACTTAACTGGCAAAAAGCGTTGGCATTTATATAAAACATAACTTTGTCATGTTGTCTCTTTATAGGTTTATGTCTTCGATTTCTAGTGTAAAAGTAAACTACTTTACTAATTCGTTCATTTTCCTCTAGCTTCGGCGTTTTAATTTTTATTCTGTATTCTATGCATAGGTGAAGCATGTTATAAAGAAATTAAAAAATAAATTAGACAGGATAGATATTACATAAACCTTCTCGCTGTTTTTGTCCAGCACTATATAGGTGTATAGAGAAGAGATAATTTGGACAATGCCGTGTCATGCATATGCACAGAACGTGATATTATGCTCTTGTGGTTTGTTGTATAGCATGTACAGTTTTGTACTCTTCTTTCCAAAATACAAAATTCATCATTATTATTATGATAGCTAATACTTCAAACCTCGCTACATCCTCTCAAGGTCGAAACATTTATTTTAAATGATATTGTTTCTGGCTGTGGTTTGAAGTTGCATATAAACTGGATACATTATATCAGTAGTGTACTCACTTTTGTACTCTGTCCATCCAACGTGCATCCAATGCTTTTTAGACTCATCCTTGGCATGCTAGACAGAAGTGTACACTCATGTCGTAGTTTCAGGCGATAAAAAATAAAAAACCTGCCCTCCAAATTCATTTTTTACATTGAAGTTTCCAAAGCCTCTACTCTAAGTTGCAGCTGTAAGGAGCTTCTTGGTGACAGTATTTCGCATTTAAAGTTTTAATTAAGACGTTTTTTAAACTCGGAATTATTAGCATATAGTAATATCGCACTACATTTGTGGTATTTATTGGTATTTTTTTCACAACTACCGGCGGAACGTTTTATTTATAGTAGGAAGAAAAATTCGCACGTGTGAATTGATCTTTTACATATTTGAGTCTCTGTGTTCTTGTTTTAAAACGAAAACGAACTGCTAATATTCACAATGTTGCTACAAACTTTATTCTTAATTTTGAGTGTTATTTGCTTGGCGAATGGAGCAAATATTCTCTTCTTTTTCGGTATTTCAACCTACTCACATCGCATTACAGTTTGGTGAGTCAATATTATTTAGAAATTTAGCAAACTTGAAATGGTGCTTTTTATGTTTTTCAAATTAATGCATGTATTGTTTGTATATTATTTTTCCAGGCCATTGGCTGAAAAATTGGCCTTGAAGCACAAAGTCACCTTTGTACAACCGTTCAAACCAAAAAATCCAAATCCTAAAATCACCGAATATTTTCCCAAGGAGCTTGAAGCCATTGGAACTGAATTTGAAAAGATGAATTTCCTCGCTATGCGTATCACAGGGGGAAAGAAAGCCATTCAAGACTTGGCCAAAGATTTGCCTCAAGCAGGGCTTAATCTTTGCGAAGCATTCCTAAAAAGCGAGGAGACTCAGCAGTGGATAAAGAAATCAAAGTTTGATTTGGTCATCATTGACGGTTTATTGAATGACTGTGGGGTTGGATTAGCCAAAAAGTTTAATGCCAAATTCATCATTTACGGGACAACTCATCCCTTTGCCTGGTGGAATGATATTTATGGATTTCCCGTAGAATCATCATGGATTCCAGAACTCCACGTTTCCTTTCCATATCCCATGAGCTTTTTCGAGAAGCTCATCAGTACATTGGTTCCACTACAAATGTACTTTACCAGAGTGTTTAGCTACTATCCACAATTGGATCAAATATTCCGTAAATACCTTGACCCCAACATGGCGTCCATTGCCGAATTAGAGAAGAATGCTAGTCTCATCTTTACAAATACTCACTTTTCAGAAGAGTTGGGAAGATCTCTGTAAGTACAATACAACATATTATGACATTATGTTTTTATTTTCTTTATTCATTTGTACGTTTTAAATCTGAAGTAAATCAAATTAAAATGAGTTGATGGTTAATAATTTTCTTTTTCTAAAAAATAGACCTCCACTTGTAGTGCCGATTGGTGGTATGCATTGCGAGGATCTTTCTCAGAAATTGTCCAAGGTACTTGTGAACCATATTATACAATAAAAATGATTGTATGTGATTCGATTGTTGCTTTATTCCATACAAGTAGTGTTCTGTATTCTATGAAAGTACTTTTTTCTTTTATCTTAGGAACTTGAAAAATTCGTCAATGAAAGTGGCGACCAGGGATTCATTTACATTAGTTTTGGAAGCGCTGCAAAAATATCTCAAGCTCCCAAAGAATTCCAAGATGTTTTCTTCAAAGCTCTTACCAGCACCAAAACCAGAATCGTTTGGAAATATGAGAGCGATCGACCTGCTGGAATGCCCGCTAATATTTTTACTGACAAATGGATGCCACAGCAAGCAATTTTGTGTAAGTCATGAGTCATGAATGATTTTAAAATCGTATTTGTTTAAAAGTGTAGTTACCACAATACTTAGTCTATATCAAATTTCCATATCGGTATGCGACATTTACTGTAACTGATTGTGTCTTTCTACTTCCAGCTCACCCAAAAATCAAAGCATTTTTCACACATGGTGGTCTCCTTGGAATGCAGGAAGCTGTTTTTCACGGTACGAATTTTCCTAGAGTTAATATTGCTGACTTACTTTTACTTTTTCTTGGTTTTCATCTTTCTTTTATTTTTTATTTTTAAATTTCAGGCGTGCCTTTGATCGTCCTACCCTTATTTGCCGAACAAGACTACAACGCGTTTCGGGTCGAAAGAACTGAAAGGGGAATTCTACTAGATGCACAAACGCTAACGACAGAGAAAATCCTAGATGCTTTTGATCGACTCGTCACAGATCCAAAGTAAGCATAAACAACGTATCTCTGCTTTTCCAATCTAATGTTATAAATATAGAGTCACTTTATTGTTGAAACTCACGTTAGCCTAGCTTCACTAACCTTTTTTTCTCGTTTTCATCCCATTAAGGTACAAGAAAAATATGCAGCAAACTTCAAGGCTGTTTAAGGACCGTCCGCAAAAACCTTTGGAATTGGCTTCTTGGTGGACAGAGTATGTTTTGAGGAATGAGGACGTTTCGTCCCTTCGACCTTTGGCTATTGAGCAAACTTGGTATGAACGGAGGCTTCTGGATGTTTGGGCTTTCATCGCTGCAACAATTCTTGTGGCCCTATTTTTGGTGCTGATGATTGTGAAAAAAGTGGTATGTGCAATCTGTTGTGGATCTAAAACTAAAGTCAAGACGTCGACTAAAACTTCAAAATCAAAAGTTAAAAAAAATTAAATTAAATTTCGCCCCTAGTCCATAGGAAACATAAACATATACCAGCAAACAAGCATATTAACTGTTACAACTCATAACTGTGCTACACATTTCCGAGTCTTTCACTGACTACAATACTGAAATTTCTTCCTCACAAGGTATTACATAGTAGAAAGTATATGTAATATATGCATTGTGCGCATATATTATTATAGTAAAAAGTTGAAAGTGATGTATAGATACTACCTAATTTACAAGGAGCTGCTGTAACAGAGATAATTTTAAAATAAATATTTTTCACGAGTAACAGCAACTCCTTTATTAGGCTATAGGTACATTTAAATCAAAACAGGGTGCTTTGCAGAGCACTAGAAATGTATTTAGAAGTAAAATATGGACAATCACAAAAGACGAAATAGAAAGGTAACTTGAAAATACGGCATTGTACAGATCTTAGTGTAGCGAATATGAATAATTGTTACTATAGGTTGAAGTTTGAATTCTAATGAAATAGTGTTAGGTAACGTTCCGTAAAAAGTAAAACATTCCGCATGTACCTACATTATAGAAATAGAAATACACATAATTATACTCTCTTGGTGCTAATTAGCTTTAATTCTTAAAGTGTTAATAAGGTGTTTTGTAAATGTCATAAATGATACATTAAATGTTAAACCTTTAAAGTATTCTGTATGTGTGTTTTCCTTTGAGAAGAAAACACATATTATTATGGTGCAATATTAGGTAAATGCGTGTAGTAAATATAGTAAATCTGTCACCATCAAAAATTTTGTAACCTTTTTAAATACGACCTTAATTACAAGAACGCCTTAACAACAATAACAATAACGTCAGTCAGGCATCAGCGAATTTCCACAAAACTGGCATGTACATGCATGCATACAGAAATATGCAGGTTTATACATGCCATTCACTCTCTCTAGACTAGAGTTAAAAGCTCAGACATTATACTTATTGTCGGTATTTAATGAATATTTACCTCGAGGAGGTGGTTTAAATGAAACAGGATACAGTAAAAAAAAGTGTATACATGATACATGATGACTTGTATAGACTCTTAAACGTTACGAATGAATTTTAATACTCGCAACTCGCATCCCTCTCATCAATATGATATTAGGTTGTCCTTTAAGTTTTTAACAATGAGAAATGTGTATTTGACAATCCAAAGCGTGATGTAAAGTGCGTTTTAATTTTAAGCAAAAAATACACACGTAAAATACTCCAGTATGTACTGCAGACTACAGATCAGTATACATACATGCAGGTAATTAGATTTGTAGAATAAGCGAAAGTTAATTTTTACTTTTTACCAAAAACTTGGAAATTTCCATGTACTAAAATCTTGTCGCGCGCGATATTTCCTTAAATACTACTTACCATCTTAATTCCTGAAATATAAAATATAAATGAAACATGCTTTTGTACGTACAAAAAGATAATATGGAACAGCCCAATAAAAATTAAATAGTGACAAATCAAAACTATCTTTTAGAGTCATGATAACGTTCTACGTTCTCTTTCTTTCTCTCACCTTTTTTTCTTCGAATGAAAACACGAGTCATAGGGTTAAATAATTGCTATAAAATAACTATTTACTGTACGGAACGTACTTACGAGTATGCCATAAGTTTGTATGTACTTAGTTTGTATGTTTATTTGTCTTGTGGAACTACTTAATTGGCCCGTTTGAGTTTGATGAAGCATAATGATAGGTTTTCATTTCCTTCCATTTTATTTGGCATGAATTAAGCTACAAGCTCAGCTTGCTGCATTGTTGCTTTTTGCGTCTATTTCTCTGTTCGCATATTCTTCTTTTCTTTAGTTTATTACATACAATATGGATTCAGGCTTGGAAAAGAAGAATACAGAGAGACGTTTGTGTGTATCTATGTAGAGTAACATTTGTACATTTTTTGTTTAACACTGATAGAATCATCAAGCTTGGCACTGAAAATCAAGCGTGAGATTCAGATCGACAAGAGAGAGAAAGACAAGAACAGCCCACAAACTTTTATTGCTATTATTATTACTTTTTATTACTGTCCTTTCTCTGTTTCTTCGTGTTTGTTTTTTGTTGGTTTCCTCCAATAATGTCTTCTGTCTTTATTTGTACGTTTTTCGTAAACTTTTCCTACATATAGCTGAAGGGGAATCTTGAATGAATGTATGTGTGTATGTGTCTGACCGAACTGCAAATTTACATAGATGTAGTTTTACGTTTACTTACAATATTTATATTGGTCGGCAAAAATCCACACACATACTTTAAGTATGTGTATAAATACAAATATACATACATGCACAATAAAGTTAAATATTGACGGGAACAGGAACACAGAGAAAAACAAATGGGATTTGTTAAATATTTACTTGCTCTGAAGTCTGGCCATCCGCTATGCATACAAATTTTAGGGGAAACCATCATGACAACTACGAACCTACATACATACATACACACAAATATTTGACGGCTCAGGGGCTTAATACACACTAAATTTAACGATAATATATTTGCGGCTAGATTTCTCTTTAAACATAACTGACGTCTATCTTGATATTTGATATACATATGTATATTATACTTGATCCCAAGAAAAGAAGGCAGCATGTCTAAAATAACCAATCGGAAAGACATAACTTTGAAAGAAGTGATATAATATTGTATAAATACACAATGCAAAATTCAAACATTGCAACTAATGACTGTATTTTTGCATCATTACAATAATATAATCATTATTTTGCTTGTAAATGCAAATATGAAGTAGGTTTGAAAAATTTATAAAAATTACTTTGTATAGTTACTTGTGGTAATGGAACTTTTTCTGTGTACGGTATAGTTTAGTGTTGAGGGAAGAGTGCGGAAAAATCAGAAGGTTTCCCCAAGTTGTATATTATGTATATATATATATATATACCAGCAGATGAGAGCAATTTAGTTGTTTATCTCTTTGAAAGTGCATTTTAAATTTAATAAAGTGTTGAGTTCTACTACTATAGACGCAGACACCGCATATTTTGTATTGTATTTGGTACATTATGAGCAATAATAGAGGAAAACAAAGTCATTGATATATTCACATTTTCACTTTCATATTGCTCCATAATATAAGTAAGTATCTACATGAATTTACTCTTTTATTTTATTTGTCTCTTTTGCTCTTTTCTTCTTCTCTCCTCTCGTTTAGTTGAAAGCAACAAGCAGGGAGTCCATTATTATAACATGACACTGTGTATGTACGTAAGTTATTTGTTATCAGTGCAGTGCTTCGGTCTATACTAATACTTATTGTCAGACGCTGTCTATACATGTATTAATCTAATACTTGGTCCAATCGCTTTTGAAGATCTACGGATATTTATGTTTACAATGACCATAAATTGAGCTGTCGATGATTTTCGGCTTCTTTTTACAAATTGCAATGTAACTGTATACACTATACACTGTGTAAAATGTAAAATGGAACTCTCTTTGGCAGTGATACGAATTAAAAGTGAAATTCATAACGTTTTTTCTTCCTTGTCTTTTTGTCCCTTTAAATCACTACAAAGAATCTTCAATCTCCAATATGTATTTATATGTATGTATAATATATGCCGATTTCTTTTCAAGAGTAGAACTAAAAATTGACAAGCACAAACACGGTAATATTTTCCCCGTATTATGTTTTATACTTTATATATTATGTACTCAGTACTCAAGTGTCAAGAATGCTTGGTAAAACGTGGACAGAAAACAGAAAAGAGTCAGTGTCCGTCTAGTGTCTAGTCCGTACATGGGGAAGAAAAAACAATAGAGGCAAATTAGTGCATACTAGTTAGATTCTTCTGTTCTACACAATATGATTATGATTATGCTTCATATATAATGTATAATATGTTTCATATCATGTGCAATATTATGGGATGTCATCCTCTGTAGTAGGAAAAGCAATACATAAAACCTACAATATTTACGGCGTATTATATTATGAAGCTTTTCCCTTCTAATTTTAAATTGCAATTTTCAGCTTGTCACTTGCTACTTTTCATTTTTTCCACATTTTTTTGTTTTTCCCATCGTTCATGCTCTGCTCATGGCTCATGCACATGGGTAAATAGTAAAAGATGAAAATTATGAGGAATAATATAGAATATTATGTCTTGTGTGTTTCCTGTGCAGGAAACAGAATTTCTCGAAAATCTCAAAAGTGACAGAAATCATAAGTTATGGAAGGACGGCAAAGTTGTGTACATAGAATATCATGTTAAAATTCTAATTTCTAATTCTTAACGCATACACGCTCTTTATTTTTATGCGTGTATTTGTAGCTCGCACTAGAAACCAGAATCGACTTGATTTTGCTTTTTTCAGTTATTTTACCCCTTTCTGGTTAGTGGCCAACATAGTTACTACGGCTGATGATTTACATTTAAAATTTAAACCCAATACTAACAAATATGAAAACCGCACGTTGTACATAAACCGCATCTCTCATAAATAGAAAATACTGATAGTTTGTAGGTATCTATTTTGTATATCACGTGTATGTAAATATTCATTTGTATCAACAAGATTTCTCATCTCTCCTTGGAATTTATCGTGTATAAATTTTGTTCTTTCTTTCATTTTAACCCCAATCGATAATCTTTCTGTGGACTCTTTAATACTTTGAACATTGTTTATTTATTAACATTAGATAGCACTTTACCGGTTTCTAAATCTCATTAGCAGTATTATTTATATGATTCATATTCATGCAAACTAAAAAATGAAGAACCAGAGGGGAAATTTTAGAAACGTTTTAAGTTACTAAAAGTCTTTTGTTTCCTTTCCCCCTACTTATCTATTTATTTATAGCCATTATTCAAATTTAAGTAGATGATGTATCAAAAAATCATAATATTAGGCATATGTAGACTAAAGAATCAAAAGTTTCTTTTGGATATAGAGTTTCCATAGAAAAAATTATATA
>JAQIVE010004818.1:0-13901 GCA_034698285.1 Sminthurinus bimaculatus | reverse complement strand
CAATCATATCATAAATCATATAGCTTGTATGTATTTATGTATAAAAGTACGGATAAACTTATTATTTGACAGAAAAATTTGAAGTCAAAGGGAGATTATTATTTTTCCATGTATTATTACAGCATAGGGACACAATAAATGACAACCACAAACTTTATGTTTGATGTATCATCGTAAACACCACAATAATAATAATAATAATATAATATTTAAACCTTAAATTTAGCGAATTCAGAAAGTCAATAATCATTCACGCACGTTTTTTTCGGAATATTATATTAAATACATCTAGGAAACAAAGAAAAAATAGATTAAAAAGTCTCGATAAAAAGAAGACCTTACTTTTTAATAATAATAATATTGTTAAGATTGATAATATTATAATATAATGCATTTAATTATTTTAAATACGTATTACGTATAATAGATAAACTTTCTATCAATTTTAAATAATTGATTATACAAGTTAAATATTCAATATTATGATGTAAGATAATTAAAATTATTACTATCGTTATTAAAATTGTGAGGCGATAAAACGAAAGCTATGAAGCTGAAGCTAAAACTGTAAATCAAATTGGGGCTATAATGATATTATCTAATGATATAAAAATCAAGATAATAATAATTGTAATTATAGTATTGTGTTAGTAATTAGTAGTAGTATTAATAATAATTATAATAATAACGTTATTATAAGAATTTTCCTTCCTTCTTCCTTACTTTTAAACTAGCAAATAATAGAATACAACATAATACATATTATAATATGCATACTATGCTTTACATTATTATTCCTCAGCCGTATAATATATGTATAATATTATAATAATAATAATATAATATAATAGAGATCAACCCGATGGGAAATGAACGTGTAAATGTAAATAATTAACGACGAGGATAGTAGTTGTAGTACCCATGGCCTTATTTACATTCACACATACACAAGCTTACATTTTCCATCTGGTTGCACCTTAATGTAATAATTAAAATAACGTCAAAGTCAGTCGAAAACTATGTTCACTTGTATAGATACATTGTGTGCAATACGCAATCATACTAAGGATAATAATAATAATAATTATAAACATTGTTTTTGTAACCTAGCGCATATATAGAATAAAATTAAAGTAAAATAATATAATAATAATGAACTCCAACGTTACTTGGTGGTTGAGGTTGTTCATGAGTGTTGAGTTGGGGCTTCCTATTAATAACGACGTGTCAGTGGAGCTGTCCTATTACGAGCTTCTGGGAAACGTAAGACATAATTTTCCTCCCGTAAGAATTTCACTGACAACAAGTGCCCTAAAACAAAAACAATAATATTGATGATTAATTAATAGCTGTTGTTTAAAATTTTTGTTAAAATTTACTCATGTTAGTAATATGTTGTGAGTTGTTATGAATTTATCTTTTGTGCTTCTACGTAGAATACAGCGTAGTAGTATTTAAGAATAATGTTGTTTGATTCTTGTGTCCGCTTACCATCAAACCACCAACCATGAAGAGCTAGGTAAGCTTTTCGAGCATCTTCTTTCGTGGCACATTTGACATAGACACATCCCTCCGTGGAGCCGTGACTAACTCCAATATGGCAAATATGAGAGTCGGGACATTTCTCTAATATGGCGCTCTCAATTCGAGCCTGTCGATTTTCATTACTTGCTTCCAAGTCAAACTATATAAAATATAAAGAAAATAAATTGTTCATGTTTATTTTATTTCGTCTTAAAACTGTAAAATATGTAATACCAATTATTCATATAATATGGGTTTTCATTTTACATAACCCTATAACCTATAAGTAAGTTGAATTTACTGTTGTATTTCTTTATAATTATTTATCCCTGGCTATTATAGATTAAGTACATATTATACGAAAACTTACCATTTGTCGGATTTTGAGACAATTTGTGGGTGAAATCGGGAGAGCATATGGACTTCCATCTGAAAGCTCAAACGCTTGTCCTTGCCATTTACTCATAGGAGAGGATGGTGAGGGGGATGGAGATTCACAAGCAGGAATATTGGATGGAGGTGGCATTGGAGTATTAACTGGTGATCGAGCATGATTTGTAGATGAGAGTACATTCGGCGGTGTTGACTGTTGAGAAAACGAACCACTCGAGGGGCCTACTGAATTCCGGGATCTTGAAAGAGGAGAAGCGTTCGGAAGCCAACGCCAAACACGAAATTCTTCACCCGAAATGTGTTGAATTTCTTCACGTACTCGGGACTCATAATTTGATATGTAGTCAACAACTTTGGTCCATAAGGCAGCTTTTTTAAGTCGATCCTTTGCAGATATCATTGAGTCACGAATGTGATTCACGGCTAAGAAAGCATCACCGCCTGTTTCCCTAATTATATATATAATCAAAACCATTTGTACCATTAATTTGTACATCAAAACTTAAATATACATAATATATTAATAATATCCGAGTCGATTCGCGTTCAAAAGCCAAGATTCGAAAACAAAACGTTTACTTATTCGCTCAAGTCTCTGTTTCTATACGGATGAACTTTTGTACAAATCGTGGACCGACCATTATACGACAGAGAATTGCATTATTTATGTAACTTACTTGGCGAGTTCATACTGTTCTTGAAGCATTTGTAAAATATTTTCAACAAAGATATAAACTGTATCCGCTTCTTCCTTCTTTTTCTTCTGGTAAAGAACAACAGCTCTATACACACCGTATATTGCGCCAACAACTAAATAAATAGAATAATAAAAAGAGTTAAGTTAAAAAGTAAATAAATAACAAATCCACTTTTTGGGAAGATAAATGAATTTGGCCCTTATTATTAGGTATATACTACACCATAGCGTTTGCCTCTGGAATCTATTTTCTTTTTATACCAACTAAATTATGCACATATTTACTAGAGTCGTACCAATAAGCATGGCGACCAAAACATAACAGCTACTTGCACGTAACTCCAGATTTGACAGAAGAAAGATGGGCCAACATTGGTCGCAGAAATTTGAACAGTATTATAATCTAGTTCAAGAAGCTCCTTAGGATTGAGTAACTCGGTTGATTCATCCTTTTCTATCTGCAAAATCGTATAAGAAAAAAAATTATTACTGTGCATCCTATACATCATAATATTATATGATAAACACATACATTTTACACATACAATTTAGAAGAAAGTTTTCCATTTCCAGTATTTTTTACATCTTGCCTTATTGTACAAAATTTTAGCGTTGTCAAGAAATGTTTACCTTTAAGCCCCAGTTAGGATTTTCAGCACATAATATCAGCATTCCATTGAAAACGTCATCCACATCTTGTTTCTTCTGTGTAAATGAAATTGTGAAAATGTTTTTTTCAAAAAATTATTTATACACAAATACTAAATACATATACATGTGACATGTCATTTCATATTATACTAATACTCTATTAATTTATAATCTACATAATTGATTACTGTCGTGCATCGAAAATGTACATCATAAGCTGTATTATAAAACGACTTGATATACGTTTGTCGATCAATAATAATGTCAACTAAATAATTGATTATAATTTATAATATTTCCACTTATAACAGTAATAGTTATTATTGCAAATCTATGACGAAATAAAAAATTATAAAACATACTTTGTCACTCAGTCGGTACAGTAGATGTTTGGCAGCATTCAATGAAACTTTATCCTCGACATTAAAAGAGCAACCTTTCCATCTTGCCCTTTGTACAAGTTCATCTTTTAAAGTCTGGAACAGTAGTCGGGCTGGTTTCACGTCATCTCGTTGTATACACGCCTGTATAATGAAAAAAACAAACCAAATACGGTTTATAAAAAATAAAAAAAAAAAATAAACTACTCAGATATTATTTGAAACAAACCAAATTATGGCCACAAAAATCCCAATCAAAATCATACGACTTTGCGATTACTTTAAATAAATTATAGAATATAGGCAACCAGTAACAAAAAAGACATAATTTCAATAGGACTGTTTGATAAAAATTAATAAAAGAAAGATTGATTTACCATTTTATCTACACCCTGCATGCCACAAATAGGATAGTTATTGGACAAGCCTTCCTTTCGTATTGATGTGGGTGTTGAAGGAGTTTTTGATGGTTTTTTTAGTTGTTTTACATTATTAAGTCCAGGTACTGCTTTACCAGCATCATTAGATAAGTTCAAATATAAAAGTGCAATTACAGCAAAGCCCAAGATCGCAACTCCAACCAAAATCTTTGATATTAAGTGACCACGATCGGCGGGAGTGTGACCTGGTGCATTACTGCTAGAACTATGTCGATCTACAGAGGTTACAAGATCGTTGGCAAAACCTAAGCTTCTTCTAGTCATACCGCTCATCATTGGGAAGCGACTTGTCGCACTTGCCGTATTACTACTACTGGTACTACTGTGATTATGATGGTTCCAATTGCCATTGTTGAGAGATTGCGAGGTTGATGGCAATCCCGTGCTCGTTGAAAACGGAGAGGCCGAGGGTGATAATGATGCACTTAATGGTGGTGTTGATGAGAAAATTGATGAGTATCGAGACCATTCTTGTGGAGTTGATTTTCTGGACCATGATACATCGCCAGCTGTCGAAGCGGAACTGCTTTGATGACCTTTTTTTATCGAAGAATTTGCAGGTGGTGGTAGGTCATCTTCACTGTCATCTGTTAAAATTGGAAATAATACACATTCAACATTCCATCATTAGTTACTCATGACTCAAGAAATCACATTAGATACTATATTATTAAATTCAATTTCATCTACTAATACATATATACATAATATGCAATATTTTGTGACTTTATCTGTCACAAACAATTATTTTTAAAAAAATTGAAATTATGACCAAAATTCGCGTAAAAAATTATATCATCAGAAAAAACTAAACGCAGCTTGATATAATAGATAGAGAATGCACATGTTAAAATACACATTAAACGGTTGTATGTGTAATGTGTACGTGTTTTCGACATCGCTGATACTACACTACTACATACTATTTATATAATATACAGCTACTATTATTATTATTATTATTATTATTATGTCTGACTCATGTCTACATTTAAATTGGCGTCAACAACTTTAATGAATAGTGGATGAGATTATAGTAAACAAACAAGTATGGAAACAAAACTGACTAGACGTTACCTATATTCCCTCATGTATTATATATTATTGTAGATTGTAGATATATCTATATAATCTAAACATGCAACCGATTAATATATTATAATATTCTTGTACCATATCCTTTGCCATGAGTCTATTCTGTACATTAAATATTATGCATTTAAAACATTAGTAGATTGATATCATACTGCATTGTATTGTATTACTACTACAGTTGAGAGTAATTTACAACATTATACATAGAGTTAGGTAGTATTTGTAAAATTAATGAGCCGAGTCAAAATATCAACAATAATTTTGTACTCATCAACTATAATAATATGTAATGGGTAGTTTCCATGAATCTTGTCTTGGGCTCATCATCATTATAATGTATTACTAATTACTACCATATAGCCTTGTTTTTTTAAAGCGAATTGATAATTGATAATCAAGTTTTCATAATATGAGAATAACATACAAGATTTTTAAAATCGTAAGAAAAACGTTATAAACGTTTTGCGGAAAAATGTAACTATTTATTATTTACCTAATAATAAATTACTTGAGTACTAAAGTATACTCTTCAACTAACTACTTTTCAAACTAAGTATAACTTTATTCTTACTTTATGATAATATGTACTAGAAATTAATTTTTGGTCTATAAAAATGGAAGTCCTATTAAAATATGAATTATGGAAACGATATTTTTCAAAAATATTGAGCAGGTACATACTACTCCAAGTAACCTATATTAACCTATAATATTATTTTTAAATTCTTCAATCACTTTTCACTGTCTTTTAATATCATGACAATTTACATTTTGCATGCAACAGTAATTATTAGCTATTAAATCGTAAGCCGCATGCATAGTTGCATATAATCAAACGTAAATGACACATATGATTCGTTTCAAACAATAAAAATAGAATGTAGAAAATATAAAAATACAATGTATACATTATACTTTATAACGCAAATACGTATAAGTGGACAATAACATACACCTTAAGTACGAAAAAAATGTTCATTCATATAATTTAATAATAAATTCATCATTTAATATATTATAATTAATGTTTAAAGGATCTTACCAAGTATTGAATTTAAAGGACTACTGGTTAAAAATCGACTTTTATTAGCCGCATCTCTGCTAGGTGTTGTCGGTTTTGTCGAAGTATTCGCATTCGCATTATTATTATGGACATTATTAATGGATATATCTTGATGGGGTGTTGATGTGGATGATCGGGTTGTTTGACTTCGTCTTTTGGTCCCTGGACTACCCGTTGTTGCTGCTGATGATGTTTTAACTCCCCCCGAATTCAAATTGACATCGACACCAAGAGATAATCGGGATTTACCACGACCCGACTTTTTTGGTTGTATTTCTTCCTCAACAGCCACGACCCGGCCTAAGGACCTTCTTCTATTTCCATTTTTGGTCGTGCTGGTTTGATTCGGAGACTCTGTGGCACTTTTTAATTTTTTTATTAAAAACTCACGATTTATGCTAACAGGAAGATCAAGTCCAATTTCTAATAATTTTTCGCGTAATTCACTATCTGACAAATTGTCATACGAAGCCATTCTGGCCAAAATATACAACAAAAATATAATAAAAGAGCTTTATCTATAAGGGTTCAACTTGTAAGGACTTGTACAATACACACCAATACACACACACACACACACTACTTTTGCTCAAAGCTTTGAGTTTTTTTTTGTCCATCCATTCCTTGCACCTTGGCGCCCAGTTAATAATATTATTATAACTTTTGTGTCAAATACATAAGTACAGACGCGTAGATAGAAAAAGCAAGCAATCTAATTAATTAGATTGCTACAGACTACAGACGAATGCTCTTTCATGTATAAATACATACTTACTTGCATTTAAATAGTTGAGATTTGAGACTGCTTTTAAATGTATTTAACAATATTATTTCCTTTAAAAATAGAAATGATGACGAGTGGTTGTATATAAAGTATTGTACTCTGATACACCGGAATACTATACTAAAGGAATGCTTGCAGCTTGTATGTATTATATAGCTATTAGCGGTTCTGAATTTTATGTAAAGCTATTTTTTTCTGAACAAAACGGTGGAGCATGAAACGCAACAATGCCAAAATTCATTTTAACGTGTCTTTATTGTTACATTAATAATTCACGCATGTATTACAAAGTACAATAGTCGACAAAAATGCATCTTGTCCATATTATAGGTTTTCAATTTTATCATTGCTGAAAAAATTAGTGTAAACTGTATGAATTCAATGAAACCTTAAATGTTAAGAGCTAAAATGGTAATTGACAACGCAATTTACAATAGTTCACACACTAAATACTCTTGTCATTAAGAAGGATATATTATATTGTACAAGATTTTTTTAAATATTATGGTTTGTTGTTTTCAAAATACTCTTGCACAGGACTTTTAGCGTGCAGTGTAAAATAAAAATAAAATAAAAGATTTAATTGTTTATAGTTTATAGGGTTGTTTAATATCGTGTCTTGTGATCTTTTATTAAGTATGTATATTATACAAACGTACTTAAAAAAGGGGAAGTTTACCTACATATTCCCTACCTACATACATAAATAATCTCATTTTACTTGCCATCTTAAGTAACTTCAATTTCTTTCTCGAGTTCCCTAATAATAATTGCACCGTTGATTTCTGTTATTTAGGTCATTCATTTTTCATTTATTATTGAACAGAGTCTCCTCTTCCATTGTAAGTATGATAAAAATACAATTATAAATATTTATGCACTCCATAATTTCATGTGATTTACATACTTTTTATTTATAGCGTACGCACGTGTAAAATGTACGCAAAAAACACACTATTCGTTAAAAATGGCTATGCATAGCAAAATATTATTTGTTGAAAAAAATGATTTTCTTATTCTACTAAATGATTAGTAATAATGTGGCATTTCGAAAATAGTGGAAAAGGTCTTGAATTTGGAAGACTAGCAAAAGATAATTACGAATTTTTAATCAAAATAGGCTGTAGACTTACTAGTATTTGTGTATCAAAATAATCTCATGAGTACAATTTTTCAATGTATGATGTGTATTCACTTAAGATAGTTGAGCTAAAAATGTTATATTTTATTTTTAGAGTATACTATGAATAACATGTATTTAATTATTTATAATCGCACTTACTTTAGTCTTTCACTCTGTTTACGTACACATTATTTTTTTTACACCCGATAAAACATCAAAAGTGTACATTGGATAAAAAAGGGATAACGAGATTTTTTTAAAACGAAACAGAGATTAATACAATGAGGAAAACATCATCATGGTAGAAAACACGGCTCATTTAAACGCCTTCACCTCCAAAAATTAGGATCAGCTTGTAAACGTCGTTGAAAATTCTCATACCAATTATGCAGAGTTTGTAAAGTGATATGATTTGCATCCCCAAAGCTCGTAGCATAATTGACAAGATTTTCTAGCATTTTTTGAGAAAATTCCACAAAAGTCCCCACAGTGGCAGGAGCCACTCCTGCAGCAGGCGTCGTTTGAAGAATTGCATCCACAGGCTCAATAGATATGCCAATTTGTGCTGATGGTGTAGCTGGTATAATGGGTTGAGGTTGTACTGTTCCTAGACCTAAATTTCCCATACCTACCCCTACAACAATAAAACATACAAGCGTTTCACATCATCTTGTAACTTGTCAAGTGTTAAGTCTGTATAATGCAATGAGTTGTAGAATAAAGTAATGCTTATGACTAATAATAATAGTTGCAAATAAAATTTAAAATGTCAATATTTTAAATTTTAACTGTCAATAAATCTATACATCCCCCCACGAATAACCGCATAACTCGGAAAATTTCTTTGTTGCTGATTGAACAAAAACCTAGTTAATAGTGGGTCGCTTTTTATCCAATATTAAGCAAAGTTAGCAGGTTATATATGGGATGTATACAAATACATATAAACATTATGCTAAAGTTATTACCAAGATTCATTGCAGCAGCTGGACCAAAAAATGATGGACTAATCAAAGACTGTAGGGCAGCTATTTTGAAACAAAAATAAATCCATATAAATCATATTATTGCTATATTAATGAATTGTCAGTATACTGTTGAACAGTAACTGTTCTCCTTAACCATTAAATGTTTAAGGAGTTATACAATGTTTCAAATACCTTTCTTAAGATGCGATATTTTAAAAATTGCTGATGGCTTATCATTTGTTATATGTCCTAAAATACAGAGTATAAATGATAATGATTACAATTGAATTTTCAACATCATACATCATACACATGTAATATTTAATAATTAGCAATTGTAATACATCATGTGCTTCCAACCTAATAGATGCCATCCAACTTGATTTGTCTCATCTGGCCATCCAAAATATACTTGACCTCCAGTACCTAAGGCAAAAGGTTGAGTCCCAGTAAGGAAAACAACAATGTGGTTGACGTCATTTGGCTGTGGAATCTCAATTGTAAACTTTGACGGATCATTCGGAATTGGTTTAAAATCTGTCTGGACCTATTCAAACAAAGCAAAAGCAATCGTGAATCGTAAATTGTTACAATCTTGTTTTCATTTACCATTTACCCCTTTGTAATATGCTACACATAAAATTGCATAATAATAGTGAAATAACCAAGTATTTTTTCGTATTTTATATTGTTCTAACTCAAAACAGTGAATATATTTACACAATTAGTTAAAAGTTAATTACTTACCAGTCTTCCGGCCACAATCAATCCGAACATTTTGAGCTCAAAAGTTCAATCCAAGTAAAGTAAGAAAGACCGGTAACAATTGCACAATAGTTTCTAATCAAATTAATTAATGTCAGTCTTCAACAATAACAGCACACAGTAATTAACTTTACTACAGGAGAACAGTGACATAAAGAAGTAACGAATTCCTAATAATAAACAACTAGAAATGATTAAAAATATAAGTAGTGAATAAATTCAAGACTGAAATTCTTCGCTGGACTTTTCTTGCCGATTCAAGAATTCGCTAGAAGCCAGAGATGCGCCTTTACATCCCAATCACACTCGATCTATTTTTTGGCATTGAGTTAATGCCATTGACTGTACTCTCCGTTTTTATTGAAATGAGGGCTCAAATTTTACTTTCTCCATGCTAATAGATGGTGAAAGTAAAATTTGAGCCCTCATTTCAATAAAAACGGAGTATACTTACTTTGAGAGTGGACACAATACACAATCAAATGCAGACTTATATCCTTTTCAGCGTTTCGAACTTCGAACAGGTAAACAGAAAATCTACACTTTAATTATATAATCTCAATTGCAACCACAAAATCTGACTCACTCACACAGTAGAAAATTTAATTGTAATCATAAAATCTTATGATTGAGTAAGTATTGTGATTTAAAATGCACTCACTCAACTCCGGCGAAAGCTAAATAGATAACTTGCTTCAGTGAAATAAATGAAAGCTTTCTCCAAAGGTGAAAGCAAAAAAGAAAAAGAAAGGATACAATAAGAAATTGAAACGGTACCATGATAATATCATATTATAATGTCTTTCTCATTCCTCCTTTATGTAATATATTATAGCCACTTTCTCTTCCATGAGTAAGTGGGTACATCAAGACAAATAATGAATTTGCACTGGTAAAATAACCAATATTTAATACATGTGATATTTACAACTTTTGCAAAAATGATTCCAAAATGCCAAACTATGTAATTCATGTAAGAAATTCTCATCAAGGAGTCCTTGTTGTATCTATCGATTTATTTATTACTATTCATATTAAAAATAACGATAACATTAATTTTATACAGCATAATGGTTTACGTGTCGATCAGTACTGCAACCGACACCTTATAGATATAAAATATAGTACACGAAATATGTTTTTGTCATACTTTGCGTAATTCCTGACAAATGTCTAACATAAAAATTATACAACATAATAACATAACATCATAATACTCGGAAAACGTAAGTAGTTTTGTACAAAAAATAATAATTACAGTAAAGAGTCAATGTCGGGTAAAAACATGGTGTTCGATCCAAACAAGTTGTTATTTTTTTCATGCTAAAGCTTCTCCTTTGCTGACCTGCAAACGACAATGACAAAAACAAAATGTGGTGCTATCACAATAATTGTCCAAGTATTACTGTTTTTATAGCCTTATAACATTTTTATGACCTGTGAATTTAGAATCGCTATACACTAGATCTATAAGCTATTTATTTACAAAGCTACGCAAATATGTACTACATTTTATATACTGTTTTCTATAATATTATTGTGTTTTATTCATACCCAGGCTTCCAAGTACTCAATATTTCTCTCGGTTTTGGTCAGTCTCTCATTCAAATCGGCGAGTCTCGATCGACAACTCAGGTCAAATGAGTTCAAAAAATCTAATAGGAAAAAAGATTCCACATTCCAAGAACATGAAAACATGAGCATGACACACGAAAGTCCAGTTTCACAATCGAGGTTTAAAAGTAAAGGACAAATGTCTATATTTTTACTTTTCTGTAATTATTAATTATTATTATTAATTATACCTGCCATTCTTTTGATTGAACTTGAAATCAGAGTACAGTACTCTCGATTAGCCCAATCCTGCTGTATTTGCTTTTGGAAATCCTCCTGGTGTGGCGGTGGTGGCATTGTGACAACAATTGGTTTTTATTTTACAACGCCTTAAAATTACATTAAACCCCTGCTATATTTATATTCCCTTTGAATCTTTGAAAAACCAATTTTGCTTCCTCAATTCCTCAATCAAATCAAATACGTCTAATGTCTAATGTCTAATACGTAATTTAGACTTATTACTTATTATGCATATATCTTTGAATTTGAAGTCCAGCTAAAAGCACTTTGGGAGTCCTTTTCCGCCTAAAACTTTCTAGTGCGTCAGGTTTTGGAATGGTGGCGTAATTGTAACGCTAAAATGTGATGAATTAAGCCAACCCATTTAACTTTTAACTATGAGTAACGATTTACTTAAATAAGTAACAAATTTTATGAACAATTTATAAAGTCGAATCATTAATACTTGAGTAATTCATCATTTTATACGATAATTCACCAGATTTAGGGGAAGACAAAATTCTTTGAATTACATCACTCAATTTTAGCATCGCATTGAGAGCATTTCTATTTCTGGTCTATTTGTGGGTGAAAGTTTTCGTGACAATAAGTAAATCATTTTCACCTTTTGACTTTTACATGACGTTTTCTCCTGATTCAATTAATTACCTGCCTCAATTTTTCCATTGTTGAAGAATAGTTATTTACAGAAACTACATTCTTTGCATGTTGCATTCATGCGTTCATTGCGATCCTGAATGAAGAGGAAAAAGTCAAACTCCCTGTGGAATTTAACGTTGTTTATATTTCAAACCTTAGAGTATATATAAATCTATATATACTCTAAGTTTCAAACATGCAACAAAAATTTGATGACTGAATGCTGTGCTAATTAATTAACCGATTTCCATGTTTTTGCTCCACATTTTCTAGTCGCCTTGCTGCAAATTCTAGATTCTAGATATAAAACAGCCGGCTTGCCTATTTATTAATTATGTATGACGTAAAACTTTGAACTCACAATTAAGTGGCTAAAATCGAGTGTCCTATTTATTTACTTACATTTACGCATTGTGTGTCCATGTGCTATGTACAATGTACATATTGCATATGTCTTTCATGATGATGGAAATTAGTTTTTAATGGCCTGATATCACAGACATGGAATCGAGAGGGTTGGGTGGAGACTGGAGAGTCAATGAAGAAAGTGTAAAAGCATTTGGAATTGGGAATTGGAATGGTAGGATCTGGGCAATATCAAAATTATGTCTGATAATGCATAATACAAAAAATATAATGTGCACGTGGTCTAGCATTTGCTTCAACAAAAGAATGACTGATATTATAAGAAATTTCTAATATTGCTGTCTAGAGAAACGCAAAACTAGAAACTTTAGGATAAATAAAATAAAAAATGTCAAAAGTCACACTCTAAAGACTTGTAATAATGATATTATGGCCCTATTTCTATTACCTCTCATGGGTAGCTGCAGCCTTCTTCATCTTTAATCTTTAAAACTAGACGTTCAGCATCATTAATCAAAATCCAGAAACTATACTAGTTATTTAGATAAGGCTTCAATCGAGCCCGAAGTAGTCTTATGTCAAAATACTGTAATAAATAAAGTTTTTTACTTCATTATATTATACACCATAATAAATAACAAGCCGTGTTTTGTGTAGCAGCGAAAAATTCACTTTTCAGTTTCGATTTCAAGCATGATGAATCGTGCATGATGTAAGTACATATTAGCCATTACATAGCTCAGCGAGATTCAACGCTAAACATACGGATTTTGTAAATTATATAACACATAGTTGCTAGTCTAATTAATTGTAAGCAGGACTTCCTTGCTAAAATCTAAAGCAGTGAGCAAAGCATCCGTTAAATTTTGTGGGTTCTTGATTTGTAATAAGCAAAACGAAAACTTCAGTGTGCGTAAGTACGAGTATACTTTTTTTATGTAATACTCACAACTGACAATCAGTAATCAGTACTACGAGACTCAGACTTCGTCCAGTCTAAACAACAGTAAAAATCGGACTGCCCACTTGTTTATTCATTCTGAACAAATATATTGGGAGTCTATATGAGGCACTATTTAGAGGCGACGTCCCCGTTCGTGTGCCTTGGAAACGGTCATTTTTTTACTCAGTTTGGTAGAATTGACCGGCCAACAAC